>JAPQNM010001521.1:72500-87500 GCA_029783475.1 Metacarcinus magister | reverse complement strand
TATCTACACTTTTCAATCCTTTTTCTATCCCCGGTAAATCTCTCCCTCCAAAGCAGCCTTCACACTTAACTCCCCCATTTATCCCCCCCTAATACACCTCCCTTTCCTCCCTTTCTTCCTCCCTCCTCCTCCTCCTCCCCAGGATTGTTAACGTCATGTACAGCAAGAGTAATGGAGTCTCCCCTCTCCTTCACTGCGATATTATTTCATAAAAAAGAGAAAAAACGCACTGGTGGTGCTTTTGTGGGTAATAGAAGCGGCACGTGATAAGGTTAAGGAGTAAAGGCAGAGCACGGGAATACAAAACACACACACACACACACACACACACACACACACACACACACACACACACACACACACACACAGAAACAACTGATATATTATGTTGAAGTAATATAAAAAAAATATCCACGACTTCATCTGCTGAAGCTATAGAGATGTAGTGTGATAATAATTATATAGTAAACATCAATTATAAGCCACATGAAGTAAAGGCTACACCTACACTACGGAAACTGAACACTTGCTGGGCAAACATACATGACATAATGGTAAAAAATAAAACTAAACAAAGCCACATAGGTGAATATGGATAAAGTGTTCCGGCTCGACATAAATAAAATAAATAAATAAAAAATGTATATATATATATATATATATATATATATATATATATATATATATATATATATATATATATATATATATATATATATAATTGTAGTTAGAGAACAAAGTAAACACAACAAATGAGATAGTCATTAATGACAGATAGTAGATGGAAAGCAAGTTTGAAGAAGTCGTATATTAGTCAGGTCAATTTATGACAAAAAAAACACTCAACCCACAACAAATTGCAACAAAAGGTTTTTCAGTGGTTTTCATTCCGATTGGATATACTGATCAACAGAAAAAAAGTATACCAAAATCTGACATCCAGAAATTGGTTAAAACTGTCATTTTCAAGATGGCCGCCACCAGGCTTTGAAATACCTAAAACAACTATAACTTCTTCGATAATTGTGATAGAAACATACTTGTTGGTTCTGGTCCATGGTTTAAATGGATCGGCAATCTACTGGTGTCAATGAAATTCAGATCTGATCAGTAGTTAACCAAAAATCCAAGATGGCGGCAAAAAAAACCCTAACCCGCACTCAATTATAACGAATGGCAGTGAGTAATATTCGAGTGTTGAGTGTTTTTTTGTCATAAATTGACCTGACTGCATCAGATAATAGCCAATTGAAGGGGATCGTGCTTAGGCTGGGTGCATTTCACACGTTCATGAATCTGCTTGGAGCAATAGGTACGTTGATGGCGGGAACAGGAGTGAAAAACATCCTGGAATTGGTGTACGGTGAAAATGCGGTAGTTCCGGAAAAGCTGTTCAGAGGGCACTCCGTTACCATCTACTGGTAAGCAAGTGTGCGTGGAGGGAGGGGGAATAGAGGGGCAAGGGGGGGGAGTGAGTACTGTGTATATATATGAAAGCAATGCTTGATCTCTTGATTCTGCTCTCTCTCTCTCTCTCTCTCTCTCTCTCTCTCTCTCTCTCTCTCTCTCTCTCTCTCTCTCTCTCTCTCTCTCTCTCTCTCTCTCTTTCTTTCTTTCTTTCGTAGCAATGAGTTCAAGTCAAACAAATTTCTATTAAAAAAGTGAAAAGCATAAAATGGTACACAAACGTGAGGCTTAACGACCTTACAGTTACTGTATATAAGATTGAAAATCCTGTGAAGGTTACATAAGGATATGGAAAAAGGGCATCAAGACCAAGAAGGTGACTTGTGATTATTTACTGTATATTTTAATTCATATGTTATAGACGCATAGGGACTAAACTTACATATTTACACACAAACAGAGGAGGATGAAGGTAAGATATCTTCACTACATATTGTAGTTGAGATGTTATGAACGGAGGGTGGAGGTAGAATATCTTCACTACATATTGTAGTTGAGATGTTATGGACGCATAGAGACAACACTTGATAATTTCAACACGCACAGAAGAAGCAAAAGACAGCAGTGGTTGGAGTTAAACACAAACACTTATGCACCCACAGGTTGGACCTGTAACATTGGGAGCTTGTGAGTGTTTGTAGCTAGTTGGTCCACTGGAGAATGAGAAAACTCAGATCCAGTTAAGGTTATTTTATTGAGAAAAATATATAGTGTATATATAAAATAAACATTTTAAAAACAAACATGAACAATTGTATATGCGCACTGTCTGAGGACAGTGCGCGCTAAGTTGATGGTGTGCGCTGGTCTGCAGCGCAACAAAATATATAATAATATGATAAAAGAAAAACATAAATAAAGAACATAGAAATTATACAATGAATAATGAAAAATATAATAAAAAATAAAGTTATAATAGTATGGGCTTTGCGACCCGTTCTCAGGGAACGGGTATCTCACGTTCTCTATGGTGTGTAGGGGAGACTGCTACAATACTCCCCCCCTAGTGACGAGGGATGAGGAAAGAAATCTTAGTGGTGCGGTGCTGCTGTCTTGTTTCCAATTTGATGGTAGACATAACAGGAGCCTGATCTGGGGCCAACAGATATGCCGGTTTGACTCGGTCGATGGCCACTGCGTCTTGAGCACCGTTCCTGTCAATGGTGACAGTCTTCCTGGTCCTTCTCAGGACGAGGTAGGGTCCCTGGTAGGGCTGTGTCAGAGGCCGGCGGACGGCATCCACGCGTATGAAGACGTGGGTGCAGGTGTCGAGGTCCTGGCTCACAAAGGTCTTCATCGGGGAAGAACGAGGCTGCACTGGCTGAAGGCTTCTCATGACACCTTTGAGGCGGGAGGCGAAGTCTTGGACGCTGCAGGGTGCAGGGTCGGGTGTTTTGACTAGAAGTTCGCCTGGGAGCCTAAGGTTGGTGCCGTAAACCAGCTCAGCCGAGGAGTGGTGTAGGTCTTCCTTCAGGGAGGACCTGATGCCGAGGAGAACAATGGGGAGAGCCAGGGACCAATTCTCTCGTTGGGTGGAGGCCATGAGGGAGGACTTCAGTTGGCGATGGTGAAGATCACTTTAACGCCGCGAGGCGGGGGGTAGGGGTTGAACATGATGACGCGAGAAGGCGTCAGAGGGTGTAGAGTGTGCGTGAGGCGGCTGAAGACGTAATAAGGCGTCTGGGGGTTGTAGAGGCCGCGCATGCGTGCGCATTAGGCCGCTGAAGACGCAATAGGCGTCTGAGGGGGCAGGGCATAAGGCCGTGCCGATGACGCAGTGAGGGCGTCTGAGGGGGTAGAGGCCGCGCATGCGTGCGCATTAGGCCGCTGAAGACGCAGTGAGGCGTCTGAGGGGACAGGGCATAAGGCCGTGCCGATGACGCAGTGAGGGCGTCTGAGGGGGCACAGAAGGTGCCAGGGTGGGTGGGAGGGGGAACCTTACAAGTGACAGCTACACAAGTGTGTAGAATATTCCCGTCCGTCGGCTCATTCTCACGAACCCCATAATGGAGGTGAGACTTTTTGCCTTGGGAGTGTGAAGGCGAATGAATCTGTAAGACCCAGGCCTTCACACTAGGAACATGTGCTCTTTGTTCAGCACAGGCAGTATGTCACTGTTTGACCATAGCTCACTCTTGGGTCACCAATTGTAACATTGGGAGCTTGTGAGTGTTTGTAGCTAGTTGGTCCACTGGAGAATGAGAAAACTCAGATCCAGTTAAGGTTATTTTATTGACAAAATATAGAGTGTATATATAAAATAAATATTTCAAAAGCGAACATGAACAATAGTGTATGCGCACTGTCTGAGGACAGTGCGCGCCAAGTTGATGGGTGTGCGCTGGTCAGCAGCGCAACAAAATATATAATAATATAATAAAAGAAAAACATAAATAAAGAACATATAATAAGTATAATGAATATTGAAAAATATAATAAAAAATAAAGTTATAATAGTATGTGGTGGAGCAACACATTCTCACCAGAGCTGCTAACCGCTCGTTCTCTATGGTGTGTAGGGGAGATTGCTACAGACCCACCCACAGGTTGGACCTACAGAATCTACTACTGGATGAAACTCCTTCAATATTCTGGGCACCTTGGTTTTTCAACCTATCTTGTTTAGGTATGAGAACTAATTTATTGAATTTTTTTATTCATCTTAGAGAACGATGAACGAAAAAAACGATAACACTAATATGAATGGAGATTATTACGATGTCCTGGGCGTGGCGGCCGACGCCACCCCAGAAGTAATACGGAAACAGTTCCGCCGTCTCGCCCTTGTCACACACCCGGACAAGAATCCCGAGGACGTCAAGGCGGCCACTGTAAGGTTTCAGCTGCTCCAACGAGCTGTGGACACTCTGTCGGACCCCGAAAAGCGGGCAAGGTACGACGCCAAGCACCGGAGGCACCAACACCAACCCCGGCAGGCTCGGAAGGACAAGGCCAAGCCTTCCTCCTCCTCCTCCTCCTCCTCACACTTTTCTTCTTCCTCCTCTTCACACTCTTCTTCTTCTTCTTCTTCTTCTTCTTCTTCTTCTTCTAACTCCTCCCGCAAGTTTTCCTTCTCTTCCTCTCCAACCTATACTTTCAAATACAAAACTACAGGAGCAGAGGAGGTGTCGGCCAAGGAAAGCAAAGCCAGGAAGAGAAGGCGACAGAGACAAAAGCAGCAGGAGCAGCGGAACTGAACATGCCCCCAAGACGAACCGGGAACTGGTCCGGGCTATGACAAGCCGAGGTGAGGCGCCGGGCGGAAATTTCCGCGTGCGTATCTATCTATCTCTCTTTCTATACGCCACATAGATAGAGAAATAGATAGATTAAAAAAATTTAAAAACTCGACAATTACGACTTGCTGAACTGGTAAGTAGGTAGGTAGGTAGTTAATTAGTTGTTAAGTAGGTAGGTAGGTAGGTAGTTAGTTAGGTAGCTAGCTAGCTAGATGGTTAGGTGGTTAGATAGGTAGTTGTTAAGTAGATATGTATGTATATGTACGTAAGTAGGTAAGTGGGTATTATACTTTCAAGATCTATTATGTATGTAATTATAAAGTATGCATTTATTATGTATATAATTATAAGTTATGCATTTATTATGTATATGATTATAAGGTATGCATTTATTATGTATGTATTTACTATGTATTATGTATGTATTTATGATGTATATATGTATCAAGTATGTATTTATAAAAAAAACAGTATGTATATGTCTATATTATGTATGTATCAATTATGTATGTATTGATAAAGAATATATTTCTATATATGTATGTATTTATTATGTATTATGTATGTATTTATGATGTATATATGTATTAAGTATGTATTTACAAAAAAACCGTATATAAATGTATATATTATGTATGTATTAATTATGTAAGTATTGATAAAGAATATATTGCTATATATGTATGTATTATGTATGTATTTATTATGTTTGCATTTACTATGTGTGTGTGTATGAATGCGTGTATGTGTATATATGTGAGTGTGAGTGTGAGTGTGTGTGTGTGTGTGTGTGTGTGTGTGTGTGTGTGTGTGTGTGTGTGTGTGTGTGTTTGTGTATCTGTGTGTGTATGTGTGTTGGGGAAGCGATTGTAAGTGTGTGTGTGTCTGTAGGGGAATGAGTGTTTGTGTTGATGGTGGTGCCTGGTTGTGTTTTGGGGTATTGATAATTGGGGTGTGTTTTGGGGTATTGATAATTAGGGTGTGTTTTGGGGTATTGATAATTGGGGGGTGTTTCGGGGTATTGATAATTGGGGTGTGTTTTTGGGGTATTGATAAGTGGGATGTGTTTCGGGGTATTGATAATTGAAGTGTGTTTTTGGGATTTTGATAATTGGGGTGTGTTTTGTAGTATTGATAATTGGGGTGTGTTTTGGGGTATTGATAAGTGGGGTGTGTTTTGGGGTATTGATAAGTGGGGTGTGTTTTGGGGTATTGATAAGTGGGGTGTGTTTTGGGGTATTGATAAGTGGTGTGTGTTTTTGGGTATTGATAAGGGTGTGTGTGTTTTTGGGGTATTGATAAGGGTATGTGTTTTTGGGGTATTGATAGGTGGGGTGTGTTTTGGGGTATTGATAATTGGGGTGTGTTTTGGGGTGTTGATAAGTGGGGTGTGTTTTGGGTATTAATAAGTGGGGTGTCTTTTGGGGTATTGATAAGGGTGTGTGTTTTTGGGGTATTGATAAAGATGTGTGTTTTTGGGGTATTGATAGGTGGGGTGTGTTTTGGGGTATTGATAAGTTGGGCGTTTTTTTTTTGGTATTGTTAAGTGGGGTGTGTTTTAAGTTATTGATAATTGGGGTGTGTGTGTTGGTCTGCGTGTGTGTATGTGTATGTGTGTGTTGGAAAGAATAAGTTTTGATGTGTGAGTTTTGAGGAGGATGAGTGTCAGGGGATTGAGTGTGGGAATGTGCGTTAGGGGGAGTGACTGTTGATTTGTGTGTAGGTAAGAGTGAGTGTTGGTGTATGTGTTCGGGGAATAAGTTTGGGTGTAGGTTTTGGGAGATGAGAGTGTTTGTGTGCTTTAGAGGAGTGAGTGTGGGTGTGTTGAGGGAGTGCGTGTTACTCTGTGTGTTCGGGGAGTGAGTATGGGTGTATGTGTTAGGGGAGTATGTGTGGATGTGTGTGTTGGGGGAGTGAGTGTGCGTGTCTATGCATCGGAGGAGTGTAAGCGGGTCTGTTGGGGAGTGAGTGTAAGTGCGTGTGTTGGGAGAGTGAGTGTGTATGTGTGTTTTGGGGGAGTGAGTGTGTATGTGTGTGTGTGTGTGTGTGTGTGTGTGTGTGTGTGTGTGTGTGTGTGTGTGTGTGTGTGTGTGTGTGTGTGTGTGTGTGTGTGTGTGTGTGTGTGTGTGTGTGTGTGTGTGTGTGTGTGTATGTGTGTGTGTGTATGTGTGTGTGTGTATATGTGTGTGTGTGTATATGTGTGTGTGTGTATATGTGTGTGTGTGTATATGTGTGTGTGTGTGTGTGTGTGTGTGTGTGTGTGTGTGTGTGTGTGTGTGTGTGTGTGTGTGTGTGTGTGTGTGTGTGTGAGTGAAGATAAATGGCCTGCAGGACTGCGGGGCTGCGGGGCTACGGGGCTGCATAACTGCCGGGCTTTGAGGCAGCTGGGCTGCAGGGCTGCAGGGTTGCGGGGCTGCGGGGTTGCGGAGCCGTGGAACTGCAGTTCAGCGGGGCTGTTGGGTTGCGTGGCTGCGGGGTTGTGGCGCTGTGGGGCTGCGGCGCTGTGGGACTGCGAGGCTGCAGGGCAGAGGAGTTGTGGGGCCTCAGTGTTTCGGGGCTGCGGGGCTGCGGGGCTGCGGGGCCTCGGGGCTTTGGGGCTGCAAGGCCTCCGGGCTGCGGGGTTGCGGGCCAAAGGGCTACGGGGCAGCGGGTTAGCGGGGTTGCGGGCCTTTGGGTTTGCTGGGCTGCGGGGCTGCGGGACTTCAGGGCTGTAGGGCTGCGGGGCTGCTGGGATGCAGGGCTGTGGGGCTGCAGGGCTGCAGTTCAGCGGGGCTGCGGGGTTGCAGGGCCTCGGGGCAGCAGGGCCTGTAGGGTTGTGGGGCTTCGGTGCTGTAGGTGCTAGTTCAGCGGGGCTCTGGGATTGCGGGTACTCGAGGCAGCGGGGTTGCGGGGCTGTAGAGCTGCAGTTCAGTGGGACTGCGGGGCTGCGGGGCTGCAAGGCTGCTGGGCTGTGGAGCTGCTGGGCTGTGGAGCTGCAGGGCTGCGAGGCTTTGGGACTGCGAGGTCTCGTGATTGTGGGGCCACGGGGCTGCGGGTCTGCAGGGCTGCGTGGCTTCAGGGCTGCGGGGCCTCGCAGCTGCGGGGCCTCGAAATAGCGGGGCTATAGGGCTGCAGGGCTACGGGACTCTGGGGCCTCGCGGATGTAGGCCCGTGGGGCACCGGGTTTGCGGAGCTGCAGTTCAGGGGGACTGCGGGGTTGCGGGGCCTCGGGGCAGCGGGGCTGTGGAGCTGTGGGGCTGCAGGGCTGCGGGGTTGTTGGGCTGTGGAGCTGTGGGGTTGCGGGGCTTCGGGGCTGCAGGGCTGTGGGGCTGCAGGGCTGCAGTTCAGTGGAGCTGCGAGGTTGCGGGGCCTCGGGTCATCAGGGCTACAGGGCTGCGGGGCCTTGCGGCTGCGGGGTCGCGGGACAGCAGGGCTGCGGGCCTGTAGGGCTGTAGGGCTTCGGTGGTGTGGGTGCTAGTTCAGCGGGGCTCTGGGGTTGCGGGTACTCGAGGCAGCGGGGTTGCGGGGCTGCAGAGCTGCAGTTCAGTGGGGCTTTGGGGCTTTGGGGCTGCTGGGCTTCAAGGCTGCTGGGCTGTGGGGCTGCAGGGCTGCGAGGCTTTGGGGCTGCAGGGCTTCGGTGCTGCGAGGCCTCTTGGTTGTGGGGCCATGGGGCAGTGGGGCTGCGGGGCTGAAGGGCTTTGGGGCTGCTGGGCTTTGGGGCTGCAAGGCCTCTAAGCTGCGGGGCTGCGGGGCAGCGGGGTTATGGGGCTGCGGGTTTGTGGGGTTGCGGGGCTGCAGGACTCTGGGGCTGCGGGGCCTTGTGATTGTGGGGCCTTGGGGCAGCGGGGCTGTGGGGCTGAAGGGCTGCACGGCTTTGGGGCTGCAGGGCCTCGGGGGTGCTGGGGCTACGGGGGTACGGGGTAGCAGGGTTGCGGGGCTGCAGGGCTGCGAAGCTGCGGGGCCTCGCGGTTGCGGGGTCGTGGGGCACCGGGGCTGCGGAGCTGCAATTCAGCGGGGTTGCGGGGCCTCAGGGCTGCTGGGCTACGGGGCTGCGCGGTTGCGGGGCTGCGGGTCTGCAGGGCTGCGTGGCTTCAGGGCTGCGGGGCCTCGCGGCTGTGGGGCTTCGGTACAGCGGGGCTGTAGGGCTGCAGGGCTGCGGGACTCTGGGGCCTCGCGGATGTAGGCCCGTGGTGCACCGGGTTTGCGGAGCTGCAGTTCAGGGGGACTGCGGGGTTGCGGGGCCTCGGGGCAGCGGGGCTGGGGAGCTGTGGGGCTGCAGGGCTGCGGGGCTGCAGGGCTGTGGGGTTGTGGGGCTGTGGAGCTGCAGTTCAGAAGGGCACCGGGGTTGCGGTGGTGGTGGTGGTGGTGGTGGTGGTGGTGGTGGTGGTGGTGGTGGTGGTGGTATCATTGTCGACATCCTATTCCATATCTAAATGTTGAATATTGAAATTAAAAGAGAACAATGGAGACGTAATGGATACGCAATTTTTAAGATGCAAAACTATAGATAGAATTGAAGCAGTAAGCGCGGCAGCACCAGTATTGCCAGCTATAGCTGAGATTTATCAACCTACATTTTTATGTTCTTATACCTAAAGACAATTGATTTGTACCTATCATGACTGCCATGTAAGCTGCCCCAGACGCTCTTCTGAAGATGATACACTGCAACTGCACCACAGCTTGTGACACAGCCCGTTGCAGCTGCAGAAAGAATGGACTTCCGTGTACGTCTGCATGTGGATCATGCCAAGTGACGTTTTGTGACAATCCACTAAATCAAGCCTCTGAGGAGCTAGGGAACAATGATGAAGACTGAAATTATACGGTAAATTGTCATTATGTAATGTTTACAAATAACTGTTCCGTGGCACCAGATGTTCAGTCAATTTGGTTCAGATGGAAAATGTATTGATTTTACGCCCTTCATTTTTTGCCGCCATCTTGGATTTTTCGTTAACTACTGATCAGATCTGAATTTCATTAACACCAGTGGATTGCTGATCTATTAAAACCATGGACCAGAACCAACAATTATGTTTCTATCACAATTATCAAAGAAGTTATAGTTGTTTTAGGTATTTTAACCAATTTCTGGATGTCAGATTTTGGTAGACTTTTGTTTTCTGTTCATCAGTATATCCAGTCGGAATGAAAACCACTGAAAAACCTTTTGTTGCAACTTGTTGTGGGTCAGGTGGTATATCGACTCGACTAATACAACAAACTAAAAAACAAACTTGAGTATTTAGATTAATTTCCTAACGTTTACTAGCTCGTGCACCCTGGTTAAAATTTATCTCACCCAACGCACACCACTCTTGCACCCCATTCTCAAGTAAATTTTGTTATACCAATAAAGGGCTGTGTTAACTTCCAAAATACACGAAACCTACATATCCATACAATATTGCATCGCCGCATCACACCACAAACAATGGCTGGATCGGCTTCCTGAGGGACCGGAAGCTCATTTGGTTCAAAATTAAGCTATGCCAATCATTTACTTTTTTTGATGCATAATCATGATATATCTAATAATCTATGAATGGAATCAATGAAACCATCCACCAACAAACAAATACCATCCAATGATATTATGGAAAGTCATTTATCATTGTTTAGAACAGACAGCGGGTACATAATAAGATCAAATTAGCTATAGCAATATGTGATAGATGCTACCAGTAAAAAAAAAAAAGTACTGGATCCAAGGAGGCATTCATGTAACCCTGACTGAAGCTCTATTCATCCCCACGTGATGGATGGACAACTTTAACTTCGAGGGAGGAAAACATGCATGACAACGTGAGGGAAAAAAAAAAGTTACATTGACACAAAGATATGCACAAAAAAATCCTCATCTTTGAAAATGATGAATAGGACATAATATTCTGGAGAGATAATTGTTTGCTTTCTTGATTGATTAACTTAGGCGTTCCGGAACAACAATGGTGTTATGTAGCGCCGTATGATATAGTTGAGAAAGGGGAAAAAAATGGCACTATGATATGATATGACTGTGGAGGAACCTCAAAATACATATATACATGGCAACAGTTTTACTCCATAGGATCAAAAAGAAAAACAACACCAGGAATGGTGCACTGAAATAAATGTACAATAGTATCGTGTATTTGCATCAACATGATATGAATATAATAATCAAATACATGTTGACATTTAAGGTCAAAACAAAAAAGAAAGAAAAAACGTTCGAATAGAAATGTAGGAAAATATAAAAGGTAAGAGTAATATTAAAAAGGCATTTAAAAGACATGGAATTATTGAGGTATATAATAAATGTAAACACTAATTCGGGGTAAGCGCGCACGCGCGCGCACACACACACACACACACACACACACACACACACACACACACACACACACACACACACACACACACACACACACACACACACACACACACACACACACACACACACACACACACACACACACACACACACACACACACACACACACACACACACACACACAAAGCATAATAGAAAAAAAGATATGCATTTCAAGAAGTACGTAATAATGGAATGTATGAATTGATTATGTGAAAAGTAAAATGAAAATAGATGAAACAATAGAGCAATGTAAATGAGAGAAAAAGAAAAGTCATAAGGGAGAAAAACTTAAACTTTTAAACATAAAGTATCATTTTGTATCTACGGTGGACAATACATTTGATGATGATACATTATTTCCTTTGAGTTATACCTATAATGAAAATCCCATACTGAGATACAAATGCTTTAGTAACGGTGAAACTTAGAAAATAAATAATGGAAACAATATAAAAAAAACTGCCCCTGATGACATAATGTATAGCTGGGTGCTTCATGAGTGCGTTATAATGTGAGAACAATATTTCGTATCCTATTTTAAAATTTCTTGAATTCAGGAAAATTGCAATAGTTTAACACTCTTCAAAGGTGAAAACAGAGAAGGAACACTGAGCTACAGGTCTGCCTCATTAACGAGTGTGGTGTCTGAACACTTAGTGACACTAATTAGGAAGAGGTAAGGATCATTATCTCGAAAAACACGTCACCACGCGGAAAGAAATTTGTGTTTACAACTGAATGACCGTGCGTCACGAACAGATTAAGTTTCATCGACAGAGTTCCATATAAAGTATGATAAAGAAACGACTGGATTAAGTATATGTGTCTAGATCTCAAGTAGGTACTCGACTGTGTGCCATACCAGATTGGTGTAAAAGTCGAAAAACAGATAGAATGGCGAGTTTTTTGGAAAACTGAAAACATTATTAGATATAAAATAGTCACGTCAGAGAAGATGAAAAGTAGTGTATTCCAGGGCTCTGTACTGGCCACAGTTATGTTCACAGTGCATATAGATGACAACAACAGTTTCTACAACTGATAATATCAGATCAGATAGTTATTGGAACAAGTATTCTGACAATGCTAATATTTCAATACATGTTTCAAACGGAGAGTCTGGCAAAGAATCGCTAGGAATATTAATAAACTTTAAGTGAAGTTTGATGTTGGAACTGGAATTCAATAGAACCAAATGATGAATAATATTTGTGAAAACTAATGAGATCGAAAATGGAATACAAAATCGGCAGGACGATTGACAGGCTTCAGAAACATAAACTATCTGCCTAAAACATTTCATAACTCTGAACCTTCATCTGAAGATCATGCAAATGATACACTAAGAAACATATACATAGTGTATATAATTAGGAAATGTGAAGCTACAAATGTCAATAATGACATGATCCGAAATTTACATTTAATTTATAAGACTTGCATATGTCACATTATGTATAGCCACAATGAGAATTAAGGTCCACCAACGAATGAGAAAAGGTGCAGAGTAACATCTAGATAGCTAGGAAAAAAAGAAATGCTATAAAGCAGCTCTAGGAAAAAAAGGAAAAATGGTAGACACACAAATGCATAACAAGAAGAGAAGCGATTGACAGAAATAACGATTCAACACTTGGAAACAAGGACGTAGACATGACTTTTAGGTGCAGAGTAACATCTAGATAGCTAGGAAAAAAAGAAATGCTATAAAGCAGCTCTAGGAAAAAAAGGAAAAATGGTAGACACACAAATGCATAACAAGAAGAGAAGCGATTGACAGAAATAACGATTCAACACTTGGAAACAAGGACGTAGACATGACTTTTCTATTGGAGGCAAAAGGGGATGACGCAAGACTTTCACGAGGTACACCTCATGTAGGGGCTTTAAAGGCAACAAACTGGGAAGTGCCAAGATTTTGGGAAAGTAATATGTGTGATTTGAAAATTTACTGAGAGAGCACCTGAATGTCATAGGAACATGCGCTCCCTCGTGTTCTTCCGCTGCTTCGTCACAGTTTGCAGGGAGAAGGTCAAGAGGCTGCAGTCCGAAATTATTAGATATATGACGAAATAGAAAATATGCGATTAATTTTCATATTTTTTATCTAGCAGATAAATCTACTGGCTAAAGGGACATATAGGATATATAGGTTCCCTTCAGGTACGTCGTAGAATTTCCAAAATGCAATAGATTATGTTTGCTTACATCCCACTAAAGAAAAAAATGCAGTTGCAGTGAACATGAAGTACATTTATACCATACAAAGTCCCACAGCTTTAAGGAAAATATGTACTAATTGCAATTATAAGATATTATGATGTGTCATAGTTTAGTAGAAGAAGAAAAACTGAAAAAAAATTACAACACGCACATTCTCTCTTCACCACACTTTATAACGTATAATATATATGTCATATTATTTTTATTATTTTTTTTTTTTACATTAAAACGGTACTGGCCAAGGGACAACAAAAATACATAAGAAAAAAACTCTGCTTGTTTCCAGACCCTGTAAAGAGGACAGTAGGAGAAATAGAACCAGGGGGTGGAGGTAACTAACCTAGTTTATTACAGTAAATGTGAAGTGATGCTTTGCTCCTATGTCAATATTGACTGTCTCGTTACTACATTAACATCTCGCATATTACTTTACTTATCTAGTTTTAGTTCCACAGCGTACCCAGTGCGTCTATTAGGTGGTTGAAAAGTTATTGAGTTGCGTTAAGTATAGAAAAAAAATATCCTTCACCATTAAGTTTCAGGCAATGGTCGAGAGATGACTGTTATGATTATAATTGCCCTCGTGTCTCATTTTCAACATTTCCAGTCTCATATTTTAGTTCAAACCTCCATATTACTCCCCTTGATTATGATGTGCAGGAGTAAATCGTACTTTCGGAGACGCATAGCGATACTTCACATTTATCTTTATTACTCAACAGGTACGTAATAAACTCGTTAAACTGACACACACACACACACACACACACACACACACACACACACACACACACACACACACACACACACACACACACACACACACACACACACACACACACACACACAGACACACACACACACACACACTCACACACAGACACACACACACACACACACACACACATGCACCGAAGACCAACCACTATCAGCACAGCCTGATATCAACCATTAAATGACTTTATATACTATTTACAAAATGTAAATGACTTTATATACTAGCATGGTGTTATCCTTAAAATCTACCATTATTATATTTTTAGTATTTTTAGTATTTGTAGTATTTTTCATCCTTATGATTTATGAATTAATTTCCGCACAAATATTTTCAGTCCCTGTGTGCCATTCTAATAAACTGTTTATTACTATTATTATTATTATCATTATTATTATTATTATTATCATCATTATCATTATTATTATTAACACACACACACACACACACACACACACACACACACACACACACACTCCTGTGGATCAGTGGTTATCGCCCCCGTCTGTCAGCAGGCAAGGCCGACAGGCGTGGGTTCGGATTTCGCTCATTTCACTAAGGATTTTTCACTGACAGGGAGTGGTTACTGCCCCACTTGAGCAAAGGGATAGGGTGTGTGATGTGTGAGAGGTCTCAGCTTTACCCATAGATCAGTCTCTATGAGCTCTGAGCTGCTTTGGGGAGGGTAATGGCTGATGATCACGAGATCAGCGCGTAATCTTCCAGACCATGGTGAATGACATACATTTGGTGGTTCACTGGTTAACGACTCCGTCTGTCACCCGGCATGGCATTGGTTCGAACCCTGCTCAAGTTGCTAAATATTTTTCACTGACAAAGTGGTTACTGTGCCCCTTGAGCAAAGAGGATGGGGGTTGTGAGATGTGTGAGAGGTCTCAACGTTACCCATATATCTGTCTCTATTAGTTATGAGCTCTTTCGGGTAGGGTAATGAC
>JAPQNM010001521.1:50000-62500 GCA_029783475.1 Metacarcinus magister | reverse complement strand
TTATTGAATTTAACTTCTTTCCGTAAAATATTACCTCGTTTTTTTCCTTTTATTTTTTTTCAGTCAAAGTAAATGTTTTTTACTTTCAGGTTTGTTTAAGGTATTTTTCCCCTCTGATGTTTTCTTTTCTTTTTTTTTTTCTTCAAACGGGACGTTCGCAGTATGCTTGCACTCTTTACTATTGCAGCATGATTTGCTGCCATGATATTCAGTTTGTGAGTGTAACGATAATTACCTTATGATCTCATTGGTGACAGTCGGCTGATTACCTTATGATAAACGACATGTACAACTAAGGCTTCGGAACCATCTCTTTTCTGTCATTCTGGTCCTTGAACCGTTGAGTCCTTCGTCCCAATAAGCGTTTCGGATCATCGGATCTTCGGATCTTTTGGATCGCTCGAATCGGTGGGTGTTTCGGATCACCTAGTGCTTCATATCATCGGGGCTTGTGGGTCACGCGGGGGCAGCTCCGAGTATTGGGTTTCGCGGCTCTGAATATCGGCTCGGTTAGCGGCCTGAAATACGCTTTTTCGAAGGCGCCATCGACCCTTCGCTTTAGTGGACCTTGATGGGCGGGTTGGGGTGCTGCGGCCCGACCCTGCGATGGCGGCGCCGCCAAGTTCATCTTGTTCTTTTTGATATTCCCATGTTTTTGGATCTTAACATAAGAAAACACAGTGAAAAGGAGTCTCACTTAATAATATCAATATTTCTACTACTATTATTTGTTTCTTATATAACACGCGTCTTTGATAATAAAATGAGTACTAATAATTTTAATAATGATAATAATAATAATAAAAATAGTAATAATAATAACAATAATAATGATAATGATAATGCTAATAATAATAATAATAATAATAATAATAATAACAATAACAGTAAATATTATAACAATGATAATAATAATTATTATACTACTACTAATAATAATAATGATAATGATGATGATGATAATAATAATAATAATAATAATAATAATAATAATAATAATAACAATAATAATAACAATAATAATAATAATAATAATAATAACAATAATAATAACGATAATGATAATAATAAATTTAATTTGCAAGGCTTACTCTGGACATTTAAAACTTGTAGCCAACTTTGTAGCCAAATAAAACAAAACTGTAGCCAAATCGATCAAATACACGAATTATCGCCCATATATTTTGCATGACATGCTGTGCTTAAGGTAAGTGGATTCTGTCAATGTGCGCGGATCCAAACATTCCGCGCACATTAACAGAATACAGAATACAATTGAATATACTGTCGCCAAGAACATTCGCCGTTGTGATATAATTATCGCCATTGTTTTTATTTTATCGCTTATGGCGAAAATGGCAAGCGCCAGCGCGAGCCCTGATAATAATAATAATAATGATACTAATAATAATAGTATAGTAATAGTAATAGTAATAGGAATAATGGTGCAAGATGATAGATAGTGATAGGGGTGACGGGTGGTGATCGCGGTGGTGAGGGGTGATGAACGGCTCAGAAGAGTGATGGGTGTTGACGGGAAATGATGGGTATCGATGGGGAGTGATGGATGGTGACAGCAATGACGGTGCAGCTGAGGGGTGATGGTGGTGAGGGGTGATGGTGAAGTGTTCACTGGCGATGGTGGTGGTGGTACTGAAAGGAGCTGATGTGTGTTAATCAGATGTCATTATTCCATAACAAATGGAATCGGTACGATTACAATTACCAAAAAAAAAAAAAAAAAAAAAAAAAAAAAAACATAATTATGATTACGATAGTGATTCGTGTAACAAAGCCGAACAATCGATTACAATAACTTCAAAATTAAGGAGACATAAGAAAGATAAGAATAGTCTCACAATTGAATAAGTGTGTCAATGTAATATCCGAAATACTTTGACTATCAACTGTGACACTAAACAGTAGCACAACTATAAACAAATACTGTGCGGCATCAAGTGTACACCATAGTACGATGCTAACATGATTATTGTACTTTCGAATATCATATCATATGCTAAAAAGAAAAATAATGTCACCCACAGCACTAAATGTTCACCTGATACCATAATGACGGTATAAGCCAGAGGTGGCATCATCAGTGACATCTTCCAGAAGGAGGTAGTGGTGCGGCTGGTGCCACGTATGGTTATAACACGACACATTACTTCGGGTGTAATGTACAAACTCTTCATCTACATGCAACGTACATCTTACCCTAGTAGTTTCATCTTATATTTCGTACAATGTTGTGTTGATCTCTATACTCTTCCCTGCACCCCAGCCTGCCTCACCTTTCTTCAACCATTGTGGAGACTTTTCACATACCGTACTGAAATGTTATAATAGGGGAGCTTATTGTCCCTTAACACATACTTACTAATCTGGTATATATTTTCCGTAAGAACAATCACATATGTAAAACACATCGCCAGAAGTAGTCAGTCACTCAAGCAAACCAATGAAATGTGCAACAATCCTGTCGTGAAAAAAATATCAAGCTATGATTTTCCAATGTAAAACAGAGTTTATAAAGAACTAGCAGTATTACTATTAATGAGGACTTTCATTAACTTATTTTCTTCCTTACTAGCATCATCTTTGTGTCATGCAATACCACTGAATATAGCCTATGTCTGTCCTAGGCTACGTACAATACAAATTGTAAAACTTCTTCACTTCTATGACAAAGAAACCTGATTTATTGGACAGGAGACTTTTAGTATTACATTTTACGAATATTTTAAGTAACAATATGTACTGATATATGTTAAAGGGAATCCAAATCGTTTCCACTGTTCCAGAGACGTAGAATTCCCAATATTATTGTTGCACTTTGCCTTGTGTCCAGTTTCATAGAACTAGAGTTCATACTGTTGACACATATTTTAACGCCACCTTCGATATATTTGGATTAACTGTCAGTATTCATAAAAAATAATACTCGCAAATAATTTTTTACTACCACACAAGGCACTACATAGATCTCAGCGACTCTACCACTACGTCCTGTCGACAACCTACCAACACCTCTATTATTATGTCCATGCACTCAAAGCCCGAAGTTGGTGCGTCATACCTGTTGGTCTTAACATTCATTGTCCTTTGACTCCCAGATTGATGATATATATTTTATATGATGCGATACCATAAAATGCAAAGTAATATGTTCGGAAGCTTAACCTTTTCAACGACGCTTGCTTTCAGTCGTATTTGTTTTCAGGTACTAAATTGTATTTTTATATTTTATGTGACAATAGCCTTCATTCCTGTGTGCTGAGTGTATGTTGCAGGTATATTTTGCAAAATTTGTGTAGAATCTTTTTCATCACAGTAGCATTTTCATTTCATCCAATTATAACTATAATTACCAATTACAACTACCATTAGGAATGGTGTGGGTCTCCCACAGCTTTTCTTACAAGTGTGCATCTTGTACAGTCGAGAAGTAAGTGTTCTAGGATCTTTGTTTCTGTCTTCAAAATTATAATGTGTTACCTGCTTTCTATTTTTTGTTTTCCTTCTTGAGATTTTGTTTATTAAGTTTTACATATAAATAATAATGTCATGGACGCTGGTGAATGGTGTTTCAAATCCCGATATCTCAAGGTTTCCTTTGTTATTTAAATTTGTTTTCGATTTTTTTTCTACCAATTTGCGTATTATTCTTATTCGTTCATTGTCATCATTTACTATCAATGCATCATGCTCATATATTCTCTGCACTATTTTATTATTTTCTTTTGGGGGGCTCTTCTATATTTAGAATAGATCTATAGTCTTCTATATTCACTGTTTTGTCTTTCCTTTTAAAATGTTTTACAATCATTGTAAATTTACTCTCATTATTTTTTACGTCATCATTGAGGCTATACTTCTCCTCATCTTCCATGAAGAAAAGTATGTGAACAAATTGTTTTATTGTAGTTTTTCGATATCCTCTTTCGTCATATTTACTACATTAACACCTATGATATATATTTTTTTATCCCTTACCCGTGGCGCCGGTAGGCTCAATGGAAACCTTAGATGGTCGGCCTCCACCCGTTAGTAGCGCGGGTTAGATTTTTTAAGTGACGACTCGTTTCATATAGAGAGGCTCATGTTGCCAGTGGAAACTCATCGCACATATAGCTTTGCAGTCTCGTCGAGGATAGTGTTATGGCAGCATGTGGGTGATCTTAGGCCACTCGGCGGTATTACCAAGGAAAAGTGGTCAGTACGTGCCGGGGCTCGAAAGCGGGACCCTGAGCTGGTATGCCTGACCGCTAGCCACTAGACACCGCCTTTTCCAGTAAAATTTGTCTATTATTAATGCATTGCAGATTTTTTATATATCACTCAATATCTGGTTCGGTACTGTTCTTGTGCTTCCAGCAACATATTTTTTTGTGTAGTTACACGAAAACATTCTCTTTGGTCTGTGAATATTACCATTTTTATACTCTCTACGTATTTTTTTTTTCGTTTAATTATCTAGCATTGTTCTTCTTTTTCTTTGGTTTATTAATGGTGGATTCACACTCACTACATATCTCCTAAGTTTTCTAACGTTATGTCCAGCATCTACTAATGATAATGATAACTGCAAGCCCTCGTAAAACATATGAGGGCGTTAATTTTTCATACATCAATTTTGATATTTTCCTTCTTTTTCAAGTTATTTCACATGTGATTAGTTTAAATGGTGACAATTGTGCAACCTTGTCGGATGCCACTCTTTTCTTTTCAACATATGGCTCTTAGTTTAGGTTAATAGATGTTTGGTCATCTTTATATATACGCCAAGCTATTGATAATATCCTGATGTAAAAGATCATAAAAAATAACTTTTGCACGCAAAATTATTAGCAATTAAGGATTTAAAAAAAAATATTCACGGAATATTGTACATATTGTTTTACAGATGTCTTCTCTGACTCTGTGTCTTAGCAACACCATAGAACAGCTGCAGCTTGTCCTCTTTAGACATAACATGTATTTCTCCCAACACAACACTACAAACACGTACAAGTTTACTTTTAACGTAAATATATGAAGCACTGAAATTTAACCATGCTTCGGTGTCCCAATTTTAGGAAAAGGTAGAAAATATTCTCAGGTTTCATCACCCCAAGATGACGGCTGCAACAGGTGTCCTTTAAACTTTTCCGAATTCCTCTACATCAACTTTCGAGACAATATTTACCTTAATTGGAACACCACTGCTTCTTTAAGTCTTCTTTTATTTTCTTTATTAAGACCCAGTTGTCCGCATATGCAGGATAATCTTATTCTTAGGTTTAATCTAAACTTGGCTATTACGCCATGGTGTAATTTACTCTCGTGACAACAACCTTGAATCTTTCCAGTTTTCCATTTCTTGGCTAAGACGTAATCACCATTCTCTCACTACATATTATATTTGTGTTGAGTCTTTCAACTAACTATTTCATACGCATTTTTTTGGATAATTGAATTTCTAAGTTCAATACACATTGACCCATTCTCAATTCACATATATACATATATATATATATATATATATATATATATATATATATATATATATATATATATTTTTTTTTCCTAGATTTCAAGTGCACCATCAGCCTTGTTATTTTGTTTTACTAGCCAGCATGGTGAATAAGTTTCCAACTTTTCTTTTATGACCTAAACCAGCTAGTACAGCACACTAATTACATTTCTGACTTCCTTTGAGATATGCCCAACATTCTAGACCATTTCTTAACTACTAACCCCTTAGCTTATTCTCTCTCCCTTAAACTCCTCTGATCATATTGTCATTTGTACATTATGTCGTGACGCTCTTGTGCCGCCTTTGAACTCATCAAGGCACATATACTTTTGGCCTTATACATATACATAAACTGGAAACATATGGAACTGTACTTCTTTGATTCCCCATGACACGACAATTGCATCGCTAATAGAGACTCACATCGTATGCCTTTTAGAGTTGACAAATACCATATTCTTCAAATGGGAGCAAGAAAACAAAGATATTAGTATGAAAACTGTGGCGTGAGACTCGGAAGCTTACAAAGTGTCAAAGATCTTAGTGTTAAAATAGCCTCAAACCCTAAGAGATGAAAGCATTGCAAATATGCTGCGGATAAAGTTATCAGAATGTTGGGCTTTATGAAAAAAATAAAGAAGTAAAATAAAGAAATACTTCTACCCATGTATATCAGCTTGATCAGACCACACTTGGAGTACACGGTGGACACACACCACACAAAGGAAATAATAATATAAGAAGCTGTAGCGCGTTTGTCCACTAAGATGATCCCGTCCTTACTTAACAAACCTTACGGTGAGAGACATGCACGACTCAACCTGTTCTCACTCGAGAAACAATGTCTCCGAGATAAAGTTATATAGTGTTTCAATATACTTTAAAAAATAACGAATGTTGTCGCTTAGAATATGTTTCAAATTGATGACTCATCAAGAACAAGCAGCAACGATAACGAGGTAAAGCTAAAATGTAGACAGATTCAACTTGACTGCAACAAATCATATTTTACTAATGACATCATTAGGAAGTGCAATGAACTCTCGTCTATCATGGTGCAACACAACATAATGAATTTACTTTAAAACAAACGTGACTACCATCACCTCCAACATGGCCTCCGACAGAGCAATGGGACTCTCTGCCATTTGCTAGCTATTTGTTTGCATTTACTTCTTTATTCATCTGTTGCGTTTTCTGTAAGATATTTTTCACGGTTTGTTATGGATAGAGAACCTAATTTGGACATGTTAAGGATAAATAACTTATATAGTCGCCCCACCGTATGATGGCGAAAACACACACACACACACACACACACACACACACACACCACACACACACACACACACACACACACACTTCACTAGGTACCTGAGGAACCAGCGTGGTAAAATAAAATTACTTCCTATTAGTAGTTTTGTTTTGTAAAGAAAGGTGTAGCGAGATAAGTGGGCATTCTGTTACCTTTCCCTTTAAATTCTCATATAAACGGTATTAGCAATTAAATATTTGCTATTAAATTCGATGCTGCTTTTTAATTTTTTTGACACATCCTACACTGATAACTTAATATTTCTTGCAAAAACAACAGTGCCAATGTATACATTATATGGGAAAAAATGTCACTTCACTTTCATGATGAACACCTACAAAATATATTGATCAAAATCGTATGACATCTAGCGCTATACGTGATGAACTCACGCAGAACATGGCGTTGAACAGTGACACACTGCTGGTATTACAGGATTGTAAATATCTTAATCATCTTCTTGATTTTAAGGATATTGACAAAGACCTTAACACATGACACACATGCTTGTTTTCCTTTCACCTTTGGTTTTCTTTTCATAAAAGTATCTATTACTAATACCTGTTCTTTTTGCGTCTTTGTTATTCTCTCTCTCTCTCTCTCTCTCTCTCTCTCTCTCTCTCTCTCTCTCTCTCTCTCTCTCTCCTTCTCTTCTCTTCTCTTCTCTTCTCTTCTCTCTCTCTCTCTCTCTTCTCTCTCTCTCTCTCTCTCTCTCTCTCTCTCTCTCTCTCTCTCTCTCTCTCTCTCTCTCTCTCTCTCTCCCCCCTAGAAACACATGAGCAACATGAGCAGGGTATGATAGCTTGAATGGAAAGGACAGACTGAGTGGCGAGGGTAGCAGCAGGAGGCTGTTGTTGTCATGGTGACGAGCTAAGTCACACGCCCCAAGGGAAGGGCGTGTTAGGGCGCGGGCGCTGGGGGAGGCGTGGCAGGTCTGGGTGGCCTGGCAGGGAGGGAGGTACGAACATGTGTACTGACCGGGGGTGGGAGAGAGAGAGAGAGAGAGAGAGAGAGAGAGAGAGAGGAGAGAGAGAGAGAGAGAGAGAGAGAGAGAGAGAGAGAGAGAGAGAGAGAGAGAGAGAGAGAGAGAGAGAGAGAGAGAGAGAGAGAGATTAAAAGATGTAGAGACGAACAGACACACACAAAAAAACAATACAACATTAAACTCGCACAGAGACACACAGTAAAACAGACATATAAGTACAGACAAACGGACAGACAGACAGTGGAACGGCTACACAGAAACAATCATACATAAAAAGACACACAGTGGTACGGACAAGCTGACATTTGTGCATATCAATATATCATAACAATACAAACATTACAAACAGACCCAACATTCAAATAGTCACACGCACACACATACAAACGTACACTAACACATATATACACACACAAACACACATACACAAACAAACACAGTGACAAGCACTCATACACACAATGGCACACACTCAAACACAGTGACACACAGACACACATACACACACACACCCACACACACACACACACACACGCAAATGTTAGTACTGCAGTATTAAAGGAACAAGTCATGATAATTGCAAAAAAAAGTATAACAATAGGATAATAATTCACCACGTCATCATAGCAGACAACAAACAACACCAACATCAATAACGGTAGCAGCTGCAGCTATTGCACCAATAATGATGCTTCCATTACAGCAACTATGAATATCTGATTACTATTACTACTACTACTACTACTTCTACTACTACTATTACTACTGCTCTTACTAATACTAATACTAGTACTACTACTAATAATACTGCAACAATATAGCATCACAACACATCAAAATCTAAACTGACCAACACCAGCCACAACATCACAACAGTAACACAACCCCTGGACACCACACTATTACTATTACATCAACACCACAAACCACACCATAACCACCACAAAAACACCTCCATTACCAAAATCCAACACGTCACATCTCCGTTGTGTTTTTATTTTTATTTTTAGGTGATAAACTTCGAAACGTTTTAATCCGTTTTAAACTTAAACATTGTCGTTTACATAACTTGAAGGTGTCCACATACATGTATGAAATATAGTTATAATATGAAAAGAAATTACGTCTACTTAATCGCACGTAACATTCTAGAATTGGAGATAATGATAATTAACTAATATTTTGTGTTCATGGACTGAGGCAAGGTGTACTCTCAAAAATTAAACCACACTTCATTATTCTGATTCTAATCAATAATGCGCAGTGAACCAGTTCTGGTGCATATCACGCATTAGGCTATGTGACGTTGTTGTGCTGAGGCTAAACTTAACGAGGCTTCGCGGAGTGTTGTCCTGACAAGCCTATTATTCCGTAATTCATATCCATAGTTACTTATTGCCTTCACTGCAACTTTCCCGCTAGAAACAGAGTACTTACCTTTGTTTTCATGCTACAACGTTGCAGCCTCCTCAATATTCATGGGCAAGTGTTTTTAAGCGTGGTTTATCTTTCACAGACACACACGTCTCACCTCACTGAACGCCATGTCTATACTAACTAAACAAAGCTGTCATTTGTTTTATTTTTCTCAGATTTCTAGTTTTATCTGAAATATATGAATGAACAAATATCAAATTACACCAAGAGTTGTTTTAATGATATGAAATATATGAATACGTGTGACTGAAATAAACAGTACGTATTTTAAGACGACAATCCTCACATTCGGATGCGTCCAGCAGAGGTGCGCATGCTCGAGATAACTAGCTCGCAGCAGCGGGCAACACACCCTCCACTCGCCATCAGTCCTTGACGCACTGCCAGCTAGAAGTATCTAGTCTCCCGCATCGTGTTCCCTTTTATCAGTAGTCATTGCGTTTACATATTTTTTAAATAAAGATAATAAGAGGTAAATAAACCATAGCCTATTATAATCGGAGGTAAATAAAAAACTAAACACAACACAGCAGCACTCTTGCTACGACGCGCTGTCTCCTGCTTCCCTCTCCCCTTAACCTAACCATAACCTAACATAACATAACTAACCTAACATAACTTCCAAGATTCATTGCGAGGTAAATAATGACGTGCACCGCCTGAAACCTTGACATATGTGTTGAGTACACGATGTATAGTATGTACGACTTCATATTTTTTTTTCTCTCTCTTTCTCTCCCACCAGTCCTTGAGACAGAGAGAGAGAGAGAGAGAGAGAGAGAGAGAGAGAGAGAGAGAGAGAGAGAGAGAGAGAGAGAGAGAGAGAGAGAGAGAGAGAGAGAGAGAGAGAGAGAGAGAGAGAGAGAGAGAGAGAGAGAGAGAGAGAGAGAGAGAGAGAGAGAGACCTACGTAGGTTAAAGGTCGATTCACACATCACAGTGGCAGTTCAGTGTCAATGAAATCCGTGACGCTTCAATGACGTCTATTCACACATATCCGTAGCGACTCCGTACAGCGTGAAAACAATGATTTCCAAGATGGCAAAGTTTTTAGACTTGGAATTGGCGACGGTTAATGTACAGTCGCTCAAGGTGATATCGCCTCTTACGTATTTTTCGGTTCAAAAATTAGATTATGGCAATCCCAACAAGTGGATTGAAATATCCTTAAAACTTGTCAGGAAAGTCACTTTTTTGCGAATTGTTACTGTAAATGAACTAAAAATGAAATAAAGTTAATAAATAAATAAACTTATTGACAAACAACCATCTAATGATATTTCATGAAGACTTGTCGAAGTTAATATCTTTTTACTGAATTTCTCCAAGTAAAACTTATATATGCATACAACTATGTATTCACGACTATCTGTAATATAGAGCAAAATAGAACTAAAAAAAAAAGTAGGAATTGTTTAAACATTCTCTATCAAGAATTAGGATATAAAATCTACCTTTAAACTCTCGCTTGACTATAACGTCAACGGACAGGGTGGTGTTTAAGATATTGGTTATAGGCCATTTAGCGTAACAAGCTGTAATTATTGATTACAGGCTTCACATACCGGTCGGTAATAATGAATACATTCAAATCCAAGTAATGTGATCAATTTAAATATTTTCAAATAGGCTACAGTTTTCAAAGAACGGTAATATAATAAAATAGATATATCTTTGAATAATAGGCTAGAATTAAAATATCTTCCTTAAATAACAAATAGAATACGAATATTAAAAGAATGATAATGGGATGCAATTAATAGTCTTTAAATAGTGCTAATGGAATAATAAATATATATTAAAAGTATTCGAAGTAATTCAAAGTAACAATATTTTGTTTTCACTGACACTGACGGACTGAGCGGACGCGGCACTGATACGTCACTGATATGTGTGAATGAGCCTTAACAGTCTCACAAATTTTAACTGTTTATCCATGATTACTACATTTCCCTCATAATACTGGAAACTTTTGGTCACCATAAAGCCCATGATACTACAAAAGAAACATAAGAACATGAGTAACAGAAAAAATCGTAAAATTCAGAAATAAATATGATAGCCTAATCGTGTCATTTCTTAGCAAACTTGTTCAAGACACAAGTTCAAGTTATCGCAAAGACAAATGAACCTACGTATGTAGATCCTTGATTTCATGCACAGGAAGTTTATTGCATTAAATATTCGAGTGTAGCCCAATACAATACACAAAAATAAATTGAAAAAATAAAAAAGTAATAGTAATAATAATGACAATACATCCTTTACAGTTGCTTCTCTTTTCCATTCCTACAAACAATGTTTTCATTTGTTTTTGTGTTCAATTATCAAAGATAGTCTGGTATTTTAAGATATAATGTTGTAGTAAAACAAACAAATATTAATATATTAATAGATTAATAAATTTTTAGATGATAATTTTCGAAAGGTTTTTCTTTCTTTTTCTTTTTTCATTAAACTGTTTTAACCTTAAACATTATTGTGTAGTACATAACTTGAGTGTCTCCACACACGAGTACAAAAATATAATTCTAATTTGAATTAAAAATTACACGTCTACTTATTCCCACAAAATATTTTTAAAATAGAAATAATGGAAATTAAGTAATATATTGTCTACATTGACTGAAGCAAAGTGTTCTCTCAAAAATGTAACTATATATTATTAGGCTGTGACGCTCCATGCAGTGTAATACTCGCTGTGGCTAAAATTAACGAGGCTTCGCGGAGTGTTGTCCTGACAAGCCTATTATTCCGTAATTCATATTCATAGTTTTGTCTGTTACTAATTGACTTCACTACAACTTTCTCGCTAGAAACAGAGTACTTATCTTTGTTTCCAAGCCATAACGTTGCAGCCTCGTCATTATTCACGGAGAAATACTATTAAGTGTGTTTATTATCTTACACATACACGCACATCTCATCTCACTGGACGCTATGACACTATTAACGAAACTATTACGTCATTTCTTTCATTATACTTTAACTTTAATCATCATTCGTAATATATAAATGAAGAAATTCATATCATATTAAGAGTTGTGTTATTCATAAGAAATATTCTATGGTTAAATGTCACCAAAATATACATCTCGTTATTTCAACAGTCTAACAAATGTTGATTGCTTATTCATGATTACTACATTTTCTCACAATACTGGATGATTTCCGCCATCATTATATTTATTATACTATAAAGAAGCATAGGAATATCAATAGCAGAAATAGTAAAACTCAGAAAAA
>JAPQNM010001521.1:32500-35000 GCA_029783475.1 Metacarcinus magister | reverse complement strand
CTCTCTCTCTCTCTCTCTCTCTCTCTCTCTCTCTCTCTCTCTCTCTCTCTCTCTCTCTCTCTCTTCTCTCTCTCTCTCTCTCTCTCTCTCTCTCTCTCTCTCTCTCTCTCTCTCTCTCTCTCTCTTGCTCTCTCTCTCATCCTGCCCTTTCCCTTCCCTCCTCCCCCAATAAGCAGGGACCAGAGAGGCAATTACACCACTTCGATAATTACGAATACTCCCAGAAGCCGATGAACTGCCGATACAAAACTTTATATCGGAGTTCTAAGTCTTGCCGTCTTAATATATAACGCACTAATTGATCTACGATACCCAATGTCCCCGAGATTAACCTGCAATTAGCTGAGTGTTGACCCAGCAGAAGTCAGGTAATGAATGGCCTCGCAGCCTCCCTTGGGAACACTAAGACCGTTGCTGCTTTGACAACAGGTGACGCTGCGTCCCAATTAGCGAGGCACCTGTGATGACTGACCTGTTTAGGAGCGATTTTAATTCATATGACGGAGGAGTGACGCGATGTTGTGCACCTTGGCGATACACACACACACACACACACACACACACACACACACACACACACACACACACACACACACACACACACACACACACACACACACACACACACACACACACACACACACACACACGTGACCCATCTCTTCATCAGTCAGAGAGGCACGACGGACCTAGTAAAGTCATCAGATAACCAGAAGGAAGAAGAGAAAAAGGAGGAAGGAATAAAGAAAGAAAGGAAAAATGGATGGATGGAAGGAGAGAGGGAATGAAAGAGAGTTGGAAGGAGGGAAGGAGAGAGGTGAGGAGAGAGGTGTGGAGGTGAACGCTACTGAACGTGGGAAAAAGGAGACGAGAAAATGTGGAGGAAAAAAAGTTAGAAAAATAGGTGAAAGGTCAGGAGAGTATAATCAATATGTATAATTACACACCCACATCCACACCCACACAGGTATACACATCAGGAGACACATACGAGTAGGTACACGAGACATGTACACGTGTATACATATGTACTACACGATATTCCATGAGTATAGGACAAAAACCCCAGCGGACAAAACCTCCACATTTATATTTTTTCAGATATTTTTACTTTAATGCCTTCTACTACCATCAAAATAAGAAGAAAAAATGAAGGTCTGATCCTGTTGGTCACAGCGACTGTCTTTATGGTGTTCTTTCCTTTGGCTGCTTTAACCTTGTTAGGATCTGGGTCGTGGTTATGTTCAGTCACAGAAAGTAGTTGTTTCACCTCCATATCTGTATGAGGGCAACCTTTACAAGAAAATTTATTATTCCAAGAACATTCCCAACGTATTCGTGTACTTCTTGGTGTATAAGTAGCCTTCTGCACATAGTTTAGAATCTCTTTTGTTGTTCTTTATCTCCATAGTAGTTGAAGATAGACCGATTTTTCAGATCACTCGGAGAATAACCAATTTTTATAAATACTGCAAAGCTCACAACAGTATATTCCCCCAAAAGCAGCTGAAGTGGAACTGATGCCTCATTATGTTGTTAGGTGCTACTTTGGCTTGTTATCTACAAGGAAAAAATACCTACTCCGTACTTTGGCTTGTTATCTACAAGGAAAAGTATCTACACCAAACAAAATTTTCTTTTGGAATAATATCTACATAGTATATATATATATATATATATATATATATATATATATATATATATATATATATATATATATATATATAATGTAATTGAAATAGTTAGGTTCGGATAGGTTATGTTAGGCTAACCTAGCCTTACCTAACCTAATCTAACCTCTAGATCACATACCAAAGTAGATTCATGACCAAAGTAGTACCGTGTTGTTATGGTTGTCACCTCGGGAGGGGGTGACGTGGGCCATATAAAGGCGGATCTAGCAGTCTTACATCCACACACCTGACCTGACCTGCCCTTCACAGTAATCCCTGACTGGTGACTAGTGACAGCGTCAGATTACCTTACCTGTCTCTATTCTTTCCTTAGTGGTTGGTTTAATTAGTTATTGGCCTTCCTTTACACTGCTAGTTTTTCTTTTTTAGGAAGATAGGCGATAATATTTATAGTATTTTGCATGATTATTTCAGTAAATTTTGTTGTATATGATATAAATAAAATACTTAAACTATATATCTTCTTCAGAAAAAAACTATAACTGATGGGGTTATATTTTGTCATATTTTACATTTTAATTTAGTTTTTTTTTTTTTGTCATGAGTGGTTTTTTTCCAATTGGGTTTTGTTCACTGGGGGTTTTATCCGCTGGGGGTTTTGTCCGCTTGGGGTTTTGCCCGCTGGGGGTTTTGTCCGCTTGGGGTTTTGTCCGCTGGGGGTTTTGTCCGCTGGGGGTTTTGTCCGGACCCCATATTGCATACAGGTAAGCTTTGTCTATCTGTCTCTCTCACCCTCGCACCCCATTTCTCCCTCCCATCCTCCCTTCCTTGCCATCATAAAGAACAATTCACTAATTAACTTTCCC
>JAPQNM010001521.1:22500-27500 GCA_029783475.1 Metacarcinus magister | reverse complement strand
CACACACCCACCCACACCACCCACCCACCCACCACACCACACCACCCACACACACCCACCACACCCACCACACACCACCCACACACCCACCCACCCACACACACCACCCACACACCCACCCACCCACCCACCACACCCACCACACCACCCACCCACCCACCCACCCACCCACCCACCCACCCACACACCACACACCCACCACCCACACACACACCACCCACCCACACACCACACCCACACCACCACACCACCCACCCACCCACACACCACACCCACCACACCCACACACACACACACACACACCCACACACACCACACACACACACACACACACACACACCACACACACACACACACACACACACACACACACACACACACACACACACACACACACACACACACACACACACACACACACACACACCACACACACACACACACACACACACACACACACACACCACACACACACACACACACACACACACACACACACACACACACACACACACACACACACACACACACACACACACACACACACACACACACACACACACACACACACACACACAACACACACACACACACACACACACACACACACACACACACACACACACACACACAAACACACACACACATTATTACCGTATTAGTACAAAGACAAAGGGAGCTGTTTATAATATCTCTAAGGTGTCTTATTATTACTTTAGCATTCTTAGAAAATATATTCAACTCACTCATATTGACTCACGATGTAAAACTTAATAACAAGTACTAAACACCTCAATGCACCTTGTTTCTCTACCCTCATCCCGCCAACAGAATAAGACTGAGACTCTGAGCCACGTAATTATCTGTAAGGGGACGCGCCAAGGTGAGGTCACATGCAGCTGTTGTGGGTCAGGTCAGGTGGTAATGGTGGTGGCTACTTCCTTGCCTACACGTGTTGCTGTGGTGGTGGTGGTGGTGGTAGTGATGGTGATGGTGGTGATGGTGATTACTTTTGGTATGTAAGTACGTACTACTACTACTACTGCTACAACAACAACAACAACAACATAAACTACTACTACTACTGATACTACTACTACTACTACTACTACTATTACTACTACTACTACTACTACTACTACTACTACTACTGCTACCGCTACTATTACTACTACTGCTACTACTACTACTACTACTACTACTGATACTTCTGAATTCTCAAGCAGTCAGTCCTGATCCAGAAGTTCCCGGTGACAAGGCAGAAATAGATATTTACAAAATGGCCCTTGACATTGAGAATATCAAAGCCAAATTAGATACCAAAGATATAGAGATTGAGCTGCTGAACGTAGAGGTGAAGACTGCATACGACACCATCAAAGCACTCCAGCAACGAGTGAACGACCTGGAACAGAAGCACAGCTCTAACCGCAGGGAACAGCCCCAGGCAATGAACAACAACCCATCTCCTCCACACTGCCTACTCCTGGGGGACACTAACTTACGCACGGCTCAACTCAGCGACTTGGGTGACAATTGCTCTGTAAGGACCATACACGGCGCTAATGTTGACCTGCTCAGAAGCTGGACCACTGAACAACTTAACCGTACTCCTACTGAGTGTGTGATTCATTGTGGATTTAATGATATTCTCGAAGAGTCACCAAGTGAAAAAATTCTTGATAACTTAGGCTCTTTGATAAGTGACCTAAAAGAGAAAAACTCTGAAATGAAAATATACGTATGTCAGGTAGTCCCCCCCGCAATGCTAGAACAATTTAAAGACCAAATCGAAGCTTATAATGAACACTTGGTCAAATGGGGCGAATCAAATGGCATCACAATCATTAAAACTCCACCACACTTTAGGCTCAGTACCGGTGAATTAGATGACATGTGTTTTGAAGGTGAAGGCAATAGTTCAGTGTTAAATCGACTAGGCGTTATAAGACTGTTAGGTACAATAGAAGCACAGTGTCCTGAATTTCGATTGTGTAACAACTGGAAAATAATTAAGAAAGCTCCAAGAAATGTATACAATACTAACATGAGTTCACAAACCTTGCCCCCACGAGAACCCCTTCACAACCCCGAACCCCACTCTGCGTGGCACCACCGTGCTGCCCCACACCCCCCACTAGGCCTCGCCCCCCGTGGTGCCGGCCAGCCTCGCCACCCCAGCAGCTCCGAGCACCATACTTCTGCCACCCTGCCCCGTACTGACGCCTCGTGGGCCCATGTCGCACGCAGGGGTTACCACGCGCCAGGCGGGGATGCAGCCACCCACGCCACAACATCTACAACATCTACGTGGCGCCATACTGGTGGACACTCTCAGCCTGATTCCAGACACACGCCCCGCCATACTGCATCTAAATATGGATGTTTTAACTGCGGTGAGTTCAACCATCGCCAGGTTACCTGCAGGTTTGACCACAGACTGAGGTGTGGATACTGCCATCAATTTGGACACAAAGGAAGGTTATGCCAGCATCCCAACGCATAGGAGCCTGGCCACGAAGACAGCGCCGCTAGTGTCAATAAAAGGAACAACTTGAAAGTCGATCACATTAACGCACAAAGTCTTTTAGCAAATATGGATGAAATATATCTTTTAGTTAATGAGCGTAAGCCTGATATTTTATGTGTAACTGAAACGTGGCTGACTCACGAAGTTTTAGACCAACATATTGCTATACCCAATTTCAGTGTATACAGACATGATAAAGCAAGAGGAGGAGGTGTGTGCATATACTTAATGGATACTCTTACTGTTACTCCAATTAATGTAAATATTGAATCAATTGAGGGGGTGGAAGACTTGTGGCTTACAGTGCAGTGCAGGAAATTGCCTTCTGTCATCATAGGTTGCATGTATCGTCACCCTCATTCTAATTCACATTCTTTTGACTATATCTCTGATGTTTTTAATTATATACGCTTACGTAATAAGCCTTTTTATGTTCTTGGTGATTTTAATTGTAACTTTTTATTTAAAAATAAGATGGAACAAATAATCAAAAACACAAAATTGACTCAATTAATTGACAAGCCTACAAGAACCACATCCCACTCTTCTACTTTATTGGACATTATTGTAACAAATACTCCTGCCTTAGCTCTTCATCATGACGTGATTGCTTGTCCCATTGCTGACCATGATCTTATATCTGTCACGTTGGACATCACTAAACCCAAGAGGCAACCTAAAATCAAAACTTTCCGTCAACTAAAATACTACTCACAAGAAATATTATGCAATTTATTAATAGCTGAAGGTCAGACATTAGATAAAATCTACACAACTGATAATGTTGATACTCAGGTTCAGATACTTAATGAAGTTTTCTTGAAATGTTTAGATTTATGCGCACCCTTAGTGACACAAGAAGTAAGGAGGCCCTTCGCTCCCTGGATCACTGAGGAGCTGAAAAGTTTGATACAACAAAAGAATAATGTTCTGAAAGATTTGAAAAAAGACAGAAGCAACATTAACTTAGAAACTAATTATAAAAACCTAAAAAGACAAGTCCGAGGACTGATTCACTTTTCTAAATCCGACCACTATAACAGAAAACTAGAGAATAATAAAGGCAACAGTAAGGCCACGTGGAAGACTATAAGAGAACTGATTCCTAATAACAAAAATAATGCTAAGCCGCTAGTTAACAATGATGATAAGGAGAACATGAAACATACATCTAATCATTTCAACACTTTTTTTGCTAATGTCGGTAAGGACACGTTTGATAGCTCCCAGAGAAATCTTGAAGATTCACATGAAATACTACATCCAGTACACACAGACTCACACGATGATATAAATCCAATCTGCTTGTTCCGACCTGAACCCACTAACTGGCAAACAATAACTCTCACCATAAAACACATGAATAACAGTGACTCGTGTGGATCAGATGGCATCCCACATAGATTCCTAAAAGCCTCCCTTCTTGCTATCATCTCACATTTGACTTGTATCATAAACACATCAATAGTAACAGGAGTTTTCCCCACAGTTTGGAAACACTCAATAGTAACACCCATTCTTAAGTCTGGTAACGTCAATGAACCATGTAATTACCGTCCCATATCACTCCTTCCCGTTCTTTCTAAAGTACTAGAAAAAATAATATCATCTCAGCTAACTCAACATCTCGAAACAAATAACTTGCTTAGCAAAACCCAGCATGGCTTCAGGTCAAACTTATCAACCACCTCTGCTCTATTAACATTAACTAATAACTTATATACAAACATGGACAATAAGAAAGTTTCTCTAGTCACTCTCTGTGACTTGTCAAAAGCATTTGATAGCGTTAGTCATACAATTCTACTACATAAGTGCCTCAAGTTAAATATTGATTCTTTCTGGTTCCGCAGCTACCTCAGTGACAGGACACAATCGGTGCGCATAAACAATACTATGTCGGATAAAACAAATGTTTCTTATGGTGTGCCTCAAGGGTCAGTACTTGGTCCCAACTTGTTTACTATATATGTAAACGATCTTTCGTGTTTTTTATCAAATTGTGAAATAATTCAATATGCCGATGACACCCAGTTTATTCACACAGGTAATATAGACGACCTAAATGATTTGATAAACAAAAGTGAAAAGACTGTAAAATTAGCTAGAACATATTTTAACAAGAATGGTTTAATGCTAAATTCCCAAAAGACACAATGTATGTTCATAGGGACAAGGGGGCTTCTATCAAAGATTCCACCTGACACTCACATGCTGGTGGACGGCAACGTAATTACCCCCAGAACATCCGTAAAGAACCTGGGTGTACACTTTGATAACCACTTACTGTTTGATACGCACATCACTGAAATAAGCAAGAATGTATATGGAACACTAATGTATGTAAATAGAATAAGGGATTGTTTTAACAAAAACACAAGAATATCAGTCATACAATCATTAGTCATGAGCATCATAAACTACGGTATTGGCATCTGGGGAACAACCAATTCCACTCAAATCGAACGAG
>JAPQNM010001521.1:15000-17500 GCA_029783475.1 Metacarcinus magister | reverse complement strand
TCTCCAAACTCTCGAGTCATCTCCATCCCGTAGCAATCTTTCCCATCTCCCTAAATTACTGTCACTGCAAAAGTTGTCACTCACATGGTCCTCACTCCTCCTCACACATTCATACAAAGCTTCTGTCACACCATCAGCCATCACATTCACATCATCATTAACAGGTAAAACACATTGGTGCAGGTTATCTTCAAACACAGTCTTAACAACGTTACCATACATCACAGGCTTCTTACTGAGCTTGGGTTTACTCAGGGGGCCATGAAGCGCCGAATGGTTTCCCAGCGACTCTGCCCTCATCAGAATGTCATCTATGTTTGTGCCAATACTCGAAAAAGTTACAATAATCGGGGCATGGTCAGAAGGGAGGTCATTCCGCTGCAGAACACTGAAATCATTTATATGTTTCAACAAGTCAACCGAGGCAACACAAGTGTCAAGCTCGGATATCCAGGTGTTTCTCTTCTTGTACGTTTTATCACTTGAAATGTTTATCATGGGTCAAAAGATTATTAATAACTACTAAGCTATTCTCAATACACACATTGAATAACACTTCAGCATTGTTATTAGCCGTATTAGAACAGGATAAGACAAATCAGGGGTCGAAACAGATTCGATCAGTTGAGTGGATCGAATACGGGCGGGAAGGTCTTTCACTAGACTCCCTAACCTACAGTTCATATCCCCTATTATAACAAAATCATTGGTCATATTACTAGAAAACAATTTATCTTGGATAACAGCAAAGGATGCGTGTGAATAGTATGGGGAGTCACACGATGGAATATAACAGAATCCCATCAAAACACTTTGTAGATTCTTAAATTTTAGCCACACTTGGTCACCAATACTCACATCAATGGAATGAACCAGGTCCACTAGACTGTTCCTCACACACACCACTGTGCCACCTCTTTCTGCTGACCCAACCATAGCACTGCAATATGTCACATACCCTGGAAACTCAACTGCTAATCCTGTTTTAACCTCATTGAGACTTATAATATCATATTGACTCAACAACAACCTGACAGATTCTCTCTCCAACTTTGTGTGTACTCCATTAATGTTCCAGGATATCACTTTTAGGTTACTTACATTACGAGGTTGTCAAAAGGCCTGTAGGGACGCCGTCTCGGTACAGTTTCCTTTCCCTGGTGTTGAAATGAATGACACAGCCCACGTTCCCTGCTCGTTCCTTCTCCGTCCTCTCAGCGTCGTGCAACCTCTTCCATTCCTTCCTCACCGCTGGATGAATATCTTTCTTCACGTAGATCTTTTTAAAATCTTCACCGGCTGTCTTCAAATTCTTAGCTCGCTCCAGGATGTGTTGTCTCTGCGATTCATCTTTGAGCGTCAACAGGATAGGGCGGCACCGGCGGTTCATACCGTCCTGCGCCGTAACTCCTAACCTGCGATGAGTCCCAACAACGTTGTTCACACAAAGCTTTTCCCATACCTTGTTTAGCTTGTTTCCGTCGTCGACTGCTCCACTGAGGGATTCCTGCTCGTCAGGTACCCCTAGGATGACAATATTCGCCCTTCTCACACACATTATTACCGTATTAGTACAAAGAGAAAGGGAGCTGTTTATAATATCTCTAAGGTGTCTTATTATTACTTTAGCATTCTTAGAAACAATATTCAACTCACTCATATTGACTCACGATGTAAAACTTAATAACAAGTACTAAACACCTCAATGCACCTTGTTTCTCTACCCCCATCCCGCCAACAGAATAAGACCGAGACTCTGAGCCACATAATTATCTGTGAGGGGACGCGCCAAGGTGGGGTCACATGCAGCTGTTGTGGGTCAGGTCAGGTGGTAAGGGTGGTGGCCACTACCTTGCCTACACGTGTTGCTGTGGTGGTGGTGGTGGTGATAGTGATTACTTCTTGAATGTAAGTACATACTATAGTCTGGCTAGCCTTAGAGTGCGGCTGGAGTGTTCCGGTCGTGGGGAATAACCGTCCTACAGCGGTGCCACGTGTCTTTTAATCCGCATTGTAGAAATGTTTTAATATAAGTAAAACCATAGCAGACATGATCAGGAAATATCCATAGACGTTTATTCATAGTATTATAATGTATGAAGAAACAGTAAACTTATAATGGATAATATATATATAAACATATAAAGAAACGTGGCATACATATTTTACAGTGTTGCTAATAAAAAGCAGTACCTATTAATGAATTTCCCTTTCGTTCTGGATAATGCATCTTATCACTCAAGAAAACTTCACATATGACATATGATGTTGCCAGATACACGATTCGGGCCTCATAAATTTTTTAAATACGAAATTGATTTGAATTTGCGCGGCAAATCTCTACACGTGGCACCGCTGTAGGACGGTTATTCCCCACGACCGGAACACCCCAGCCACATTCTAAGGCTAGCCAGACTATACTACTATTACTACAACAACAACAACAACATAAACTACTACTACTACTACTACTACTACTACTACTACTACTACTACTACT
>JAPQNM010001521.1:0-2500 GCA_029783475.1 Metacarcinus magister | reverse complement strand
ATTCGGAGGATTGCATAACTGTACCGCCTTGTTAGAGTGTGGGTGTGCGTGTGTGTGTGTGTGTGTGTGTGTGTGTGTGGGTGTGGGTGTGTGTGTGTGTGTCGTGTGTAGAGGAGAGGGTTAGACCTTACCTTAGCGGCCATCAATCATAGGACAGGTATAACTATCCGCCTCCCTAACACTTCATTATTCAACACACCCCATAGCCCCAAAACAACACCTCTACACACTATCAAATACAGCTTCAACACCATCCCTCTGCAACACCACCCAAACACCCACTCAACACCACAACACATCTGTCCTACCGTCAAATGGGTCACTCCTCGATTACGACAATAACTCACGAAACACTTCAAAATCACAAACAAGTTAACCTATTTGAACTCGTGCAACGTAAGACAACAAAAGTCAATACCAAGAGATTTCTAAATAACATCAGCAAGGACGTGGATTCTTTTTTTACAAGACATTTACCATCCATGCGAAAATACGTTTCCAAACACGACTACTATATTGTGTAAAACGAGGAATGCCTATCAACAGTACAGGTGAGGTTATAACAGGTAAGGAAGCTTCCACCTGCAGCTCCCACCACGTAGCGTAGAGATGATTAGAGACCGGTGTGTTACGGTATGCAAGGGATGTGATTGAAGGATACGAGAAGAATGTTGTACCTTAAGAAATGATTGAAGAGAAAGAATCGTCTATACAGTGTACACCTCGCTAGCTATATCACAGTACATTCACGCACGGCCTTAGTACATGGTCTCACCCGTACAGCTCAAGCCTAGCCTACCACGATAGTAGATGCCACAGTAACAAAACACAGGAGCCACAGTAAAATACCTCCTATTGTTATAAAGTGTGTATCGGAGGTATTTATATCAGGTTCCGTTGAAGCGATTGTTCTTCCACCTGGGTATTGTATTCTCACTGCACCTAATAAGACGGTCGCGTACGACAGTGTGCCCTAATTGTTTGCTATAGACCAGTGACGCACTCCGCACCGTTTCAATATAGATCATCACAGGTCCTGCTAAATCGCCTGCAAACAATAATGACCTAAATCTATACACAAATAAATTTTAAAGAAACCAAATTACAAAGGCAGTTTTGAGTGTTATTTCATTATTTCACTTATTTTTTCTCCACTTGAATATATCCCTTTGATTTATTCCTTCAATGTCCAACGTTGTATCATTTTCAATTAGGTGTATCTCTCTCTTTCTCTTATTTATCATCAATATGTATGTCGTTCCTACCTTCTCACTGTACACCCTTTCCACTCCCCTCAACCCTCAGGTACACAGGATAAACAAGCTGTAACGCAAATGAGGCTTCTGATACGTTGATATGAAGCCTTACACTATCTGCAATGATCGTCCCCTCCCCTCCCTCCCACTCCACTCTCCCTCAGATGGTGTTCGTGGCTGCTGTGTTTCCACCTTGTTTCTGGCTGCTTTCTCATACTTTGGTAACGCTATGTCACTTTTTCAGTGTTGCCAGATGAGCGTGTTACCTCCATGCTGTGTGAGGTGAGCGAGCGATGAGTTCAGGTTTGGCGACGTCTGGCAACCCTTTTCCTGCAGTTAAAGAAGCGATTTCATTGGTCGCACTATATTGATCATATCATCATTGGTTGCCAGACGTCGCTTTCCCCAGCATTTCTATACATTTCTTACATTATCCTAGTCACACCCCTACTCCTGCTGTGGTGTTATTTGTGGTAGCACATACATTACGCATACAAAGCTGTGGGTAGATGTATATGTTTGATTGTACCAAAGGTTCCCTCTGCCATGCCTAGTGCCTAATATGCGCAACCTTCACATTTTGTTTGACCTCATCAGCTGAGCAAAACCAAGCTCTTTTCATCCAATTCTTACATGTTGCCTCCTCCATAGCCTTCCTCCACCCTCTCCACTATATTTCCTCCACGTTCATCTCCATTCACACTCACAGGCACTCACGTCATTCACTCACTCACTCACTCACCATTCACTCACTTATTCCTGTTTAACTAAGCTCTGACCTGCTTTGTCTGGATTATTTACTACCTTGCTCTTAATAATGTCATGTTTGTTCCCAGTGTGTCCACTTTCCCCTGTCGCTGTTCCACCTACAGGTTTGTATTTCAATGTGTAATCAATTGGTGTGTGTCATCGTATGGCTACACTAATCAAGGACTCACATCAACACTTTAACAACTCCCTTCCTCCCCAGAGTAAAATTGGACCCGCCCTAATACATGTTTTTTCTAGATAAGTGTTACTCCTTCCCCTCCCACAGAACAATAATGGAGTGCCCAAAGTGTGTACATCACTTGAATACCCTATTTTTTTACATACCCATGAGATTTGCACTGAAGTTTTGAATGCAGATGCTATAGATTAATGATATCTTCCCCACCAGTGAACATATTTTTGATTAATTAAATTTGCAGGTATGACTCCACCCCTTCCCAGTATTTTAACAGCCTCATTAACTCATTCCTCCC
>JAPQNM010001519.1:190000-192080 GCA_029783475.1 Metacarcinus magister | reverse complement strand
CTAAACGACAGACTTAATCAATATTCAACACTATTCACATATTAATGAAACACAAGCAGGCTTCAGGCATGGGTATTCTACCCTGGATCATATATTTGTACTTCAAAAGTGTAATTGATTTGTTTAACTGGAAGAACAAGGAAGCTGTTTTGTTTTGTTTGTGGACTATAGAAAGACATTTGATATGGTGTGGCGTGAAGGTTTGTGGTTATAAGTTAGTCAAGGAAAAGATAAATGGAAAATCCTAATGTGATGAAAAAATATGTATGATAACATCAAGTCTTATGTCATGTTACATCAAGAGACATCAGATACCTTTGTTTTGTAATGTAGGTGTAGACAGGGGAAAATTTGTCACCTGCTTTTTGCATTTTATGTTAACGATATAGAAGTAAATTACTTGAGTATAACTGCAGTTATGTAGATTTTGGTGATGATTTTATAAATTCATACCTGAAACTTCTTGTGATCATGTATGCATGACGATACTGTCATACTGTGCTTGACAGTGCGGATGGAATGAAGCAGGTACTGATTACTCTGAATTATATTGTACTGAATGGAAATTGAAGCTTAATTGTAATAAAACAAAAATAGTAGTGTTTAGAAGGGGGAGGTCAATTTATCTATTTGAATATGATGGTGAAAGCATTGAAGTAGTAGAAGATTATAAGTATCTTGTGTATATTTAACTATAATGGGCAGGTTCCGCAAAGGTGAACTAGAGCTAAAGAGCAGGCCTCAGAGCAATGTATTCACTGATAGGTAAGTGTAGAAAGTTTGATTTGCCAGTTGATATGCAGCTTGAACTATTTAGTGCCATGGTGTTACCTATTATGACATCATGCATCTGAGATTTGGGGTCATTATATTATTAGAGAGTTAGAATTACTATACATGAAATTTCTATAACTGGTTTTGGGTGTTCATAAAACTACATGTAATGACATGGTGTATGGTGAACTGGAGTAATTTCCACTTCATATTCATATAAAGAGCAGAATGATAGGATATTGGTCCTAAGTTAATTCAGGTAAAGATACTAAGTTGTGTTATATAATGTACAAATGTTTATTGCAATTGGACAGATTAGGGATTTATACTTCTCCATGGTTAGCTTGTATTAAAAACATTTGTAATGAATGTGGGTTTCCACGCATGTGCTTGTTGGAAGATGTTCCTAATACACATGGGTTAATAAAGAGCTGTGGAACAGAGATTGAAAGATCAGTGGATTGTAACTTGGCATCACAACTTAGAAACAAAATCCTTATGTAGTAATTACAAACTGTTCAAGATAGATCATGGACCTGACAAATATCTTGTAAAATTATCAAAGAGTGACAGAATTTGGTGGCTAGATTTAGAACTTGTAATAATAGATTACCCGTAATGTTGGCAGATATCAAGGTGTAAATAGAGAAGATCGGGTCTGTAACAAGTGTGATGTTGGCGTTGTGGGTGATGAGTTGCACGTTCTTTTTGAATGTACTGATGGGGAAATCATGAGGCTACGTACTATGTATGTACCGAATTATTATACATACAGACCAACATGCTATAAATATATTTCGTTTATTTTTATGCAAAATACAAGTGTAAATGTTATGAAAAATTTTTCTTTATTTTTGAGGTTGGTGCTACGTATGTTTAGATAAATAATGTGCGTAACTAGTCATTAGTGTTTCAAGTTTATTTTTGTAATTGGTTTTACTATCTAATTTTTTATGATCGTTAGTCCTTTTCCAATTTATTAAAATTTTTGTCTTAATGTTATTATGTAATTCTTATTATTATGACTTTTTATATAACATTGTATGTATTTGTACATAATCTATGTTCTAAGTCCTCACATTTTATGAGGAGCTGTGCTCCCATACTTTTTTATAAAGTCTGAGCTTATAAATAAATTCAATTCAATTCAATTCAATTCAATTCAACACACACAACACACACACACACACACACACACACACACACATCCACACACACACACAACATCACACACACACACACCACACACACACACATAAACATTGTTAGGTTAGAACAAATGAACACTAAGGCGGCTAGGTTTATA
>JAPQNM010001519.1:170000-180000 GCA_029783475.1 Metacarcinus magister | reverse complement strand
GGAGGGACGCAGAGGGCCACGGTGTTACCTGCGGAAGAAAGAAGACAATTAGAATAAGTTAAACCAAACCTAGAGACACATTAAGGTTCAGTACTCATTAGCGTGGGATGGGAAGCTCGCCCTCAACATGGGGTGACGCTGGTTCAATGACTATAAAAAGTTCTTAAAGGTGAAGGAATTTTGGATGACAGAGGTGCAGTGAGGGAACGACTCATTCTCGCTTTCTGTCCTACCAAGGGATGTGGCCGCGATGCCTATCAACAGCGGGGGATAAATGTGAATAATCTGATGCAGGGGATGAGGGTGGGGGAATCGGGTCTGTGGCAGGGGTGGGGAGGATTATTCCAGTGAGGGAGAGGCTGGGGTGGGTGGAGTCAGGAGCAGAGGGAGAGTGGAGTTGACGGTGTATGTGAGGTAAGAGGCATGATATAGTCAGACCGAGCTTAGACTGCAGGTGGGGAGCGGAAAGAGTCGGGAATTACCCTTTTACAGGCCTGCCACGTGTTTTTTAATCCGCACTGTAGAAATGTTTCAATATAAGTAAAACCATGGCAGACATGATCAGGAAATATGCATACACGTTTATTCATAGTATTATAATGTATGTAGAAACAGTAAACTTATAATGGATAAGATATATATAAACATATAAAGAAACGTGGCATACATATTTTACAGTGGTGCTAATAAAAAGCAGTACTTATTAATGAACTTCCCTTTCGTTTTGGGATGGATAAGCAGTTTAACAATTGTATTTAGATGATATCGTGAAGGAAAGTACGATAAAATAAGCTGAAATAAGTAAGAAAAAAAAATACATTGAAATCCTAGTTGTGGAAATACTCCAAGACACGCTCGCGGCCTTGACCTCACCATATGACATCCCCACCTGCAGTCTATGGTCGGTCTATGGTCGGACACACTTCGACATGGCTGCTCATACACCTAGACTCTCCCAGCATCTACACAGCCAAACAAAAGAAGTTATCTTTAATATTTACCAGTACTTTGAGCAAGAGAAGCAGAATGGAAGCCCTCTTGAGAAGTTATCAAGGGTTAATTGCCGTGTAGCGGCTTTAAAAAAAAAAGCGCCAATTCTTTTACCTCAAAGGTGGTGTGGAAATAAAGTCAGCTATATATAATATGTACATATAAAACCAAATTCATCGCATAATAAAATAACACGATTCCTATATTACAACATAATAAATCACATTCAATGAGAGAGAGAGAGAGAGAGAGAGAGAGAGAGAGAGAGAGAGAGAGAGAGAGAGAGAGAGAGAGAGAGAGAGAGGAGAGAGAGAGAGAGAGGAGAGAGAGAGAGAGAGAGAGAGAGAGAGAGAGAGAGAGAGAGAGAGAGAGTGAAAGTGAGAGTGAGAGAGAATGTGTGTGTGTGTGTGTGTGTGTGTGTGTGTGTGTGTGTGTGTGTGTGTGTGTGTGTGTGTGTGTGTGTGAGTCCGCACCCGGAGGTTGCCAGATGCCTCTTTTAAATTTTATAAAAATACGAAATTGATTTGAATTTGCGCGAAAATCTCGACACGTGGCACCAGTGCACCAAGGGTAATCCCCACCATGATCACACCCTGTGCGCAGTCTAAGGTCGGTCTGACTATACCGCCGAGTGGCCTAAGATCACCCACATGCTGCCATAACACCATCCTCGCCGGGACTACAACGTTATATGCGCGAGGAGCTTCCGCTGGCAGCATGAGCCTATCAATAAGAAGAAACAAGGCGTCACTTAAAAAAAAATCTAACCCGCGCTACTAACGAGCGAAGGCCAACCATCTAAGGTCTCCCTGAAGCCTACCGGCGCCATGGGTAAAAGATAAAATATATATATATATATATATATATATAATATATATATATATATATATATATATATATATATATATATATATATATATATATATATATATATATATATATATATATATCGCCAGACCCTGTAAAGAGGACAGTAGGAGAATAGAATGGAGGGGTGGAGATCCAGTTAACATTAGAGGTGTCTTGACACTCCTCTCTTGAAAGAGTTCAAGTCATAGGCAGGTGGAAAAACAGACAAAGGAAGAGAGTTCCAGAGTTTACCAGTGTAAGGGATGAAAGAGTGAAGATACTGGTTAACTCTCGCATTAGGAAGATGGATAGAATAAGGATGAGAAGAAGTAGAAAGTCTTGTGCAGCGAGGCCGCAGGAGGGGGGGAGGCATGCAGTTAGCAAGTTCAGAAGAGCAGTCAGCATGAAAATAGCGGTAAAAGATAGATAAAGATGCAACCTTGCGGCGGTGACTTAAAGAATCAAGAAAGTCAGTTAGAGGAGGAGAGTTAATGAGACGAAAAGATTTAGACTCCACCCTGTTTAATTAAAAGAGCAGTGTGAGTTGAGCCCCCCCAGACATGTGAGCCATAATCCATACATGGGCGGATAAGGCCCCTGTACAGAGCAAGCAGCTGAGAGGGAGAGAAAAATGGACGCAGACGCCATAGGACACCTAACTTCTTGGAAGCTGATTTAGCAAGAGTAGAGATATGAAATTGCCAATTTAGATTTTTAGCAAAGGATAGACCGAGTGTGTTTAATGTGGTGGAGAGGGGAAGTTGAGTGTCATTGAAGAAGAGGGGATAGTTATCTGGAAGGTTATGTCGAGTAGATAGTTGTAGAAATTGAGTTTTTGAGGAATTGAACAAAACTAGGTTTGCTCTGCCCCAATCAGAAACAAGTGAAAGATCAGAAGTTAAGCGTCCTATAGCATCTCGCCTTGAGTCATTTAATTCTTGTTGGGTTGGGCGTCTGTTGTGCGACGTTGAAAAATGCAAGGTGGTGTCATAAGCATAGGAGTGGATAGGGCATTGAGTCAGATTTAGGAGATCATTGATGAATAATAGAAAGAGAGTGGGTGATAGGACAGAACCCTGAGGAACACCACTGTTGATAGTTTTAGGAGAAGAACAATGACCGTCCACTACAGCAGCAATAGACCGGTCGGAAAGGTAACTAGAGACGAAGGTACAGAGAGAAGGATAGAATCCGTAGGAGGGTAGTTTAGAAATTAAAGATTTATGCCAGACTCTATCGAAGGCTTTCGATTTGTCAAGGCCGACAGCAAAGGTTTCACCGAAGTCCCTAAAAGAGGATGACCAAGATTCAGTTAGGAAAGCAAGAAGATCACCAGTAGATCGGCCTTTACGGAAACCATACTGGCAATCAGAGAGAAGGTTGTGAGCTGATAGATGCCTCATTATCTTCTTGTTAAGGACAGATTCAAAGGCTTTAGAAAGGCAGGAAATCAAAGCTATAGGGCGGTAGTTAGAAGGATTGGAGCGGTCACCCTTTTTAGGGACAGGTTGAATGTGAGCAAACTTCCAGCAAGAAGGATAGGTAGAAGTAGAGAGACACAGACGAAAGAGTTTGACCAGGCAGTGAGCGAGTTCGGAAGCACAGTTTTTGAGAACAACAGGAGGGACTCCATCCAGATCGTAAGCCTTCCGAGAATCAAGGCCAGAGAGGGCCTGGAAAACGTTTTAATAAAGAATTCTAATTTTAGGGATGAAGTAGTCAGAGGGTGGAGGAGTAGGAGGAATATGCCCAGTATTATCCAAAGTAGAGTTGGTAGCAAAGGTTTGAGCGAAGAGTTCAGCTTTAGAGAAAGAAGAGACAGCTGTGGGGCCATCTGGTTGAAGTAAAGGAGGGAAAGATGAAGAAGTAAAATTGTTAGAGATATTATTGGCTAGATGACAGAAATCACGAGAAGAGTTAGAGTTGGAAAGATTTTGACATTTTCTATTGATGAAAGAGTTTTTAGTAAGTTGGAGAATAGATTTGGCATGATTACGGGCAGAAATATATAGGGCATGAGTTTCAGCAGATGGATGGCTACGGTACCGTTTGTGAGTCGCCTCTCTATCATATATATATATATATATATATATATATATATATATATATATATATATATATATATATACATATATATATATATATATATATATATATATATATATATATATATATATAATATATATATATATATATATATATATATATATATATATATATAATATATATATATATATATATATATATATATATATATATATATAATATATATATATATATATATATATATTATATATATATATATATATATATATATATATATATATATATATAGATATATATATATATATATATATATATATAATATATATATATATATATATATATATATATATATATATATATAATATATATATATATATATATATATATATATATATATATAATATATATATATATATATATATATATATATATATATATATAATATATATATATATAATATATATATATATATATATATATATAATATATATATATATATATATATATATATATATATATATATATAATATATATATATATATATATATATATATATATATATATATATATATATATATATATATATATATATATATATATATATATATATATATATATATATATATATATATATATATATATATATATATATATAATATATATATATATATATATATAATATATATATATATATATATATATATATATATATATATATATAATATATATATATATATATATATATATATATATATATATATATATATAGATATATATATATATATATATATATATATATATATATATATATATAATATATATATATATATATATATATATAATATATATATATATATATATATATATATATATATATATATAATATATATATATATATATATATATATATATATATATATATAATATATATATATATATATATATATATATATATATATATATATATATATAATATATATATATATATATATATATATATATATATATATATATAATATATATATATATATATATATATATATATATATATATATATATATATATATACATATATATATATATATATATATATATATATATATTATATATATATATATATATATATATATATATATATATATATATATATATATATATATATATATAATATATATATATATATATATATATATATATATATATATATATATATAATATATATATATATATATATATATATATATATATATATATATATATATATATATATATATATATATATATAATATATATATATATATATATATATATATATATATATATATATATAATATATATATATATATATATATATATATATATATATATATAATATATATATATATATATATATATATATATATATATATATATATAATATATATATATATATATATATATATATATATATATAATATATATATATATATATATATATATATATATATATATATATATATATATATATATATATATATATAATATATATATATATATATATATATATATATATATATATATATATATATATATATATATATATGTGAGGAACTGCACCTGCCTCGTCTTCCCCTAATTAGTGGTTGAACTACCACTCTCGTCTGCCGGCGCTTGTTCACCACCTTTCCCCGCCACTACCCCACCCCCTTGTCCAGGGGTATGGGGGTAGTCTAACCGAGCCAAGCTCCACGCCACCGGCTTGGAGAAGGACAGAACGCCTCAGCTCTCACACCTGACAACACCTCACCACCTGCTGCTGGTTCTCAACATTTCCGAAGGCATTTCTGGAGACTTGGGCTCCCTTCCAGTGTGCCCTTCAACTGTACCTACACCATTCGACCCTTCCTGCTGTCTGAGGAGCAATCTACGTTGCCGAGTTTTGCTGTCACGCATCTCACCCTCAAAACAGCTGTACAGGGAGTTATTTGGGTGTCATACCCCTGCTCTGGTAATTGTTTACGAGCAGTTCGTCGTTGGTGATTTATTTTGGCTTCTAGCCTATTGTTTGCTATTTGTGTGTGTGTAAATATATTCGGGGTATCATACTCCATGATTTTTCTTCCCCACAACTCTATAAAAAGATAATATTAATTGGTAGTCACCTCGGCCCTGACATATTGGCGACCTCGCCAGGATAAGAACTACCAATTATTTATTATCATTTTACAGATTGTGGGTTGTTATCTAAGTCGCTGCTGCGCGCCGTTGCTGCCTGAGGCCCGGGAGTAATGTTATGAGTGTTTTGATTGCCGTCAAACTCTTGCTTTTGCCAGATTTTTGCACGTGAGGTGTTGTCTAATTTTTTGTTTGTTTGTGTTGTGTTCTCTGTTCGGTCTTCTCCATGTCTTCCTTTCAAGAACTGAAGGAGCAGGGTGAAGCCCTCGGTCTGCATGGCAAGGAAATTGGCCAGTGGATCGTAGAACAACAGAAACACGAAAGGGAAGAAAGACAAGCTGAGAGAGAGAAGGAGAGAGAAGAAAGACAAGCTGCGAACGAGAGAGAAAGAGAAGAAAGACAAGCTGAGAAGGAAAGAGAAGAAAGACAAGCTGAGAAGGAAAGAGAAGAAAGACAAGCTGAAAGAGAAGAAAGACAAGCACAAGCTGAGAGGGAGAAAGAGATCAAGCTGGCAGAAATTGCAGCTAAAGGTAAGCCCTCAGTTCTACCATCACATGATCCTGTTTCCAGACCTAGTCTACCACCATACAAGGATGAAGAGGACATTGCCACCTATTTAACTAGGTTTGAGCGTGTGGCCGAGATGCTGGTTTTACCCAGAGATACCTTTGCCGTTCGTCTGGGTTGCCTCCTTACTGGTAAAGCTGCCGAACTCTACACGTCCCTTCCGTCATCCACCACTGAGGATTACGAGTTACTGAAGCAAGCCTTGTTAACAGGCTTCAGTAAAACTCCAGATGGCTACCGGGTGGATTTCAGGTCAAACAAGATTAGAGTAGGACAGAACTACCATCAGTTTGTTACCCAGTTATCGAGGATGTTTGATTCTTGGGTTGAGTCTTCCTCTGTGGCCAATGTTTATGCTGATTTAAGGGAGTTTATCATCTTTGACCAATTTTTGTCCTCCTTATCAGCAGAAATACGCCTATTCATCAAGGAAAGAAGGCCTACCAAGCTGAAGGACGCAATACAACTAGCGGATGACTGGGCATCCGCCCACAACGCCTATCCTAAGGTCTCTTCCAACAACAACGCTAAGAAAATCTCCCCTCTACTTGCTACTCCACTCCAGCCTCTACCTTCTCCTGGGAGTCAGACTCCCTCAACCGTGACTTGTCACAATTGTGGGGAAGCAGGACATATACGACCACGCTGTCCCAGGAATCCTCGAGCATTCAAGGATGGAACTACTACCACGCCCCCCTATAAGGTTGGATTTTGCTTAGAAGACCATAAAGTGCCTAACTTCTCAGTTACGGGGACTATTAATGGGTCATGGTCTTCCTCTATAATTAGGGATACTGGATGCTCTGGAGTTGTAATTTCTGAGGAAGCCTTGCCAGACATTGACCCATCACTCTGCCCCAAAGTACAAGTTGCTGACTATTTGGGACGCATCGACGAATTTCCTGTCGTTAAGTGTTACTTACGGTGCCCATTTTACACTGGTTGGACAGATGCTGTAAGGGCCCCAATTAAATTTGCTAGTGCTCTAGTTGGGAATATTCCCGGAGTACAAGATCCTGATAGTCCTGATTCTCTACTCAGTAATGACAACCATCTTCTCCATAGTGACCATGACCAAGCCACCACTGACGTTTCTTCCCTACAAGATCCTCTGTTGCCTCCTGATGACTCGCCTTCGCCCGGAACTTCCCTCTCCTCTCAAGAAAAGGACAACCGCCCTTCTGGATGTCAGCATCTACCACCAGTTGAGTCCTCAACTACTCAAGTGTGTGCTGTGGAGACCAGAGCCGGTCGATCTAAACGGGTCCACCCTCTTGTTCTGCCTAAGCTCCATCCTTTGACTGTAACCCCTGATGAGTTTCGTCAACTTCAGGAATCCTGTCCTTCCTTGACGGGTTTACAGTCAAAGGCTACCACTCAAGAAGTTGAGAAGGCACGGGATGGTGCCACATACCAGTTCATACATGAGGACGGCCTCCTGTACCGAAAATGTCTCTCATCGGATCACCTTCAAAAGGTAAATGGTTTATCCTTGGTTGTTCCCAGCGATTGCCGTCCTGTCATCCTACGTGTTGCTCACGAAGGTCCTTTGGCTGGACATTTCTCCCAACGGAAGACCCAGATGAAGGTATGGCAAGACTTTTATTGGCCAGGGATGTGTGCAGACATCCGGGATTACTGCCGTTCCTGCGACAAGTGTCAACGTATGTCAGCTAAGGGAAGGGTACGTCCAGTACCTCTTCAACCGTTACCTGTCGTAACTGAACCCTTCTCCAGAGTTGCCATTGACTTGGTAGATCCCTTGGCTCCACCTTCTTCTGAAGGGCACCGTCACCTTGTAACTTGCATTGATTTCTTCACTGGTTTTCCTCTTAATTACTACTTCTACTGCTACTACTATTACTACTACTATTACTATTATTATTACTACTACTACTACTACTACTACTATTACTATTATTATTATTATTACTACTACTACTATTATTACTACTACTTCTATTATTATTATTACTACTACTGCCACTACCATCACATCCATCTCCAGCACTACTACCAGGAAGAGGTTGAGCAGATGTTGAGTCAAGGAATCATCCAACCTTCAACCTCTCCACACTGCTCTCCGGTTATCATGGTCAGGAAGTCCGACGGTACGTATCGGATGGCCATTGATTACAGGTTACTCAACTCAGTTACTATTTTCCATGCTGAACCATCCTGCAGTATTGAGACAGAGCTGCATAAGTTCGTTGGTGCCGAGTTCTTCTCAGAGCTAGATTTGAGTAAGGCATATTACCAGGTTCCACTTTCTGCCAAAGCTCGACGCTTCACTGCGTTTCCCACTCACAAGGGCCTGATGGAATTTACTCGGATGCCTTTTGGTCTTGTTACGGCCTGTGCCACTTATATTCGCTTAATGAGGATTGTGCTTGCTGGCTTGGCCAATGTTTCTTTTTATTTTGATAATATTTTTGTGTATTCATCTGATTGGCCCACTCACATCTCTGCCCTCAAGTCTGTTTTAGATAGACTACAACATAACGGTCTGACTGTCAAACTTAAAAAGTGCCGGTTTGGAGCAGAGTCCATCAACTATCTGGGATTTGTTTTGTCCCGCGACCATCTTCAACCACAAGTTGGCAAGTTGACTGCCATCACCTCCATGACTCCTCCTACCACCAAGAAGTTACTCCGGAGTTTCCTAGGTTTGATATCATTTTATAAAGCTTTCATTCCTCAGGCCTCTGAGCTTACCGGCCCCTCTTCTGACTTGTTGAAGAAGCCGGTACGGGATCCCCTCCAGTGGACTGAAGATCTGCTTGAACGGTTCAAGCTGCTGAAGCAAGCCTTGACTTCGGGACCTATTCTGCGTCTTCCGGACCCCAGCCAGACCTTCGTCCTACGTACCGATGCTGCAAACTATGGATTAGGTGCTGTACTGCTTCAGTACCATGATGATCGTCCACATCCCATCTCTTACGCCAGCCGGAAACTACTTGATCGGGAACGACGATACTCTACCATCGAGAGGGAATGCCTGGCCATCGTATTCGGCATTCATAGGTTTGACTTCTATCTTCGAGGTAAGGAATTTATCCTTGAAGTAGACCACAAGCCTCTAATATACCTTCAGAAATTCAAAGGTAAAAATGACAGAATACTACGATGGGCTTTAGGTCTTCAACCCTATAAATTTAGGGTTGTTCATGTTGCCGGGACGGACAACATTGGAGCCGACCTTCTCAGCCGGCAATAGCTTTTCTTTATTTTGTTTTCCTGCACTCCAGTCTTTTACAAGTTTTGTTTCCTGCACTCAAGTATTATAAGTTTGTTTATGTCTCCTGGTCAGCTGCAGTTCTTCGACATCAGCTGTGCAGCAGATGTTTTAGTGGGGGCATGTGTGAGGAACTGCACCTGCCTCGTCTTCCCCTAA
>JAPQNM010001519.1:162500-167500 GCA_029783475.1 Metacarcinus magister | reverse complement strand
GTATGATACCCCGAATATATTTACACACACAATAATAGCAAACAGTAGGCTAAAGCCAAAATAAATCACCAACGACGATCTGCTCGTAAACAATTACCAGAGCAGGGGTATGGCACCCAAATAAACTCCCTGAACAGCTGTCTGGAGGGTGAGATGCGTGGCAGCAACACTCGGCAACGTAGATTGCACCTCAGACAGCAGGGAGGGTCGAATGGTGTAGGTACAGTTGAAGGGCACACTGGAAGGGAGCCCAAGTCTCCAGAAATGCCTTCGGAATGTTGAGAACCAGCAGCAGGTGGTGAGGTGTTCTCAGGTGAGAGAGCTGAGGCGTTCTGTCTTTCTCCAGTCCGGTGGCGTGGAGCTTGGCTCGGTTAGACTACCCCCCTACCCCTGGACAAGGGGGTGGGGTAGTGGCGGGGAAGCCGGTGAACAAGCAGTTGGAGAGGTGAACCAGCGCCGGCAGACTAGAGTGGTAGTTCAACCACTAATTAGGGGGAGACGAGGCAGGTGCAGTTCCTCACACATGCCCCCACTAAAACATCTGCTGCACAGCTGATGTCGAAGAACTGCAGCTGACCAGGAGACATAAACAAAACTTATAATAGGCTTGAGTGCAGGAAACAAAACTTGTAAAAGACTGGAGTGCAGGAAACAAATAAAGAAGAGCTATTGCCGGCTGAGAAGGTCGGCTCCAATGTTGTCTGTCCCGGCAACATGAACAACCCTTAATTTATAGGGTTGAAGACCTAAAGCCCATTGTAGTATTCTATCATTTGTACTTTTAAATTTCTCAAGTAATATTAGAGGCTTGTTGTCTACTTTAAGGATAAATTCCTTACCTTGCAGATAAAAATCAAACCTATAAATGCCGAACACGATGGCCAGGCATTCCCGATCAAGTAGTTTCCGGCTGGCGTAAGAGATGGGATGTGGACGATCATCATTGTACTGTAGGAGTACAGCACCTAATCCATAGTTTGAAGCATTGGTACCTATGACGAAGGTCTGGCTGGGGTCCGGAAGACGAAGAATAGGTCCCGAAGTCAAGGCTTTCTTCAGCAGCTTGAACCGTTCATGCAGATCTTCAGTCCACTGGATGGGAACCCGTACCGGCTTCTTCAACAAGTCAGAGAGGGGGCTGATAAGCTCAGAGGCCTGAGAAATTAAAGCTTTGTAAAATGATATCAAACCTAAGAAACTCCGGAGTAACTTCTTGGTGGTAGGAGGAGTCATGGAGGTGATGGCAGTCAACTTGCCAACTTGTGGTTGAAGATGGTCGCGTGAGAAAACAAATCCCAGATAGTTGATGGACTCTGCTCCAAACCTGCACTTTTTAAGTTTGACAGTCAGACCGTTCTGTTGTAGTCTATCTAAAACAGACTTGAGGGCAGATACGTGAGTGGGCCAATCAGATGAATACACAAAAATATTATCAAAATAAAATGAAACATTGGCCAAGCCAGCAAGCACAATCCTCATTAAGCGAATATAAGTGGCACAGGCCGTAACAAGACCAAAAGGCATCCGAGTAAATTCCATCAGGTCCTTGTTAGTTGGTAACGCAGTGAAGCGTCGAGCTTTGGCAGAAAGTGGAACCTGGTAATATGCCTTACTCAAATCTAGCTCTGAGAAGATCTCAGCACCAACGAACTTATGCAGCTCAGTCTCAATACTGCAGGATGGTTCAGCATGGAAAATAGTAACGGAGTTGAGTGGGAGAAATGTCCAGCCAAATGACCTTCGTGAGCAACACGTAGGATGACGGGACGGCAATCGCTGGGAACAACCAAGGATACACTATTTACCTTTTGAAGGTGATCCGAGGAGAGACATTTTCGGTACAGGAGGCCGTCTTCATGTATGAATTGGTATGTGGCACCATCCCGGGCCTTCTCAACTTCTTGAGTGGTAGCCTTTGTTTGTAAACACGTTAAGGAAGGACAGGATTCCTGAAGTTGACGAAACTTATCAGGGGTTACAGTCAAAGGACCCGTTTAGATCGACCGGCTCTGGTCTCCATAGCACACACTTGAGTAGTGGAGGACTCAACTGGTGGTAGATGCTGACATCCACAAGGGCGGTTCTCCTTGTCTTGTGAAGAGAGGGAGGTTCCGTGAGAAGGCGTGTCATCAAGAGGCGACAGAGGATCTTGTAGGGAAGAAACGTCGGTGGTGGCTTGGTCATGGTCACTATGGAGAAGATCGTTGTCATTACTGAGTAGAGAATCAGGACTATCAGGATCTAATACCCCGGGAATATTCCCAACTAGAGCACCAGGAAATTTAATTGAGGCCCTTACAGCATCTGTCCAACCAGTGTGAAATGGGCACCGTAGGTAACACTTAACGACAGGAAATTCGTCGATGCGTCCCAAATAGTCAGCAACTTGTACTTTGGGGCAGAGTGATGGGTCAATGTCTGGCAAGGCTTCCTCGGAAATTACAACTCCAGAGCATCCTGTATCCCTAATTATAGAGGAAGACCATGACCCATTAATAGTCCCCGTAACTGAGAAGTTAGCCTCTTTATGGTCTTCTAAACAAAATCCAACCTTATAGGGGGACGTGGTAGTAGTTCCATCCTTGAATGCTCGAGGATTCCTGGGACAGTGTGGTCGTATATGTCCTGCTTCCCCACAATTGTGACAAGTCACGGTTTAGGGAGTCTGACTCCCAGGAGAAGGTAGAGGCTGGAGTGGAGTAGCAAGTCGAGGGGAAATTTTCTTACCGTTGTTGTAGGAAGAGACCTTAGGATAGGCGTTGTGGGCGGATGCCCAGTCATCCGCTAGTTGTATTGCTTTCTTCAGCTTGGTAGGCCTTCTTTCCTTGATGAATAGGCGTATTTCTGCTGATAAGGAGGACAAAAATTGGTCAAAGATGATAAACTCCCTTAAATCAGCATAAACATTGGCCACAGAGGAAGACTCAACCCACGAATCAAACATCCTCGATAACTGGGTAACGAACTGATGGTAGTTCTGTCCTACTCTAATCTTGTTTGACCTGAAATCCACCCGGTAGCCATCTGGAGTTTTACTGAAGCCTGTTAGCAAGGCTTGCTTCAGTAACTCGTAATCCTCAGTGGTGGATGACGGAAGGGACGTGTAGAGTTGAGTTCGGCAGCTTTACCAGTAAGGAGGCAACCCAGACGAACGGCAAAGGTATCTCTTGGTAAAACCAGCATCTCGGCCACTCGCTCAAACCTAGTTAAGTAGGTGGCAATGTCCTCTTCATCCTTGTATAGTGGTAGACTAAGTCTGGAAACAGGATCATGTGATGGTAGGACTGAGGGCTTACCTTTAGCTGCAATTTCTGCCAGCTTAATCTCTTTCTCCCTCTCAGCTTGTGCTTGTCTTTTTTCCCTTTCAGCTTGTTTATCTTCTCTTTCCTTCTCAGCTTGTCTTTCTTCTCTTGCTCTTTCCTTCTCAGTTTGTCTTTGTCTTTCTTCTCTCTCAGCATGTTTTTCTTCCCTTTCGTGTTTCTGCTGTTCTACGATCCACTGGCCAATTTCCTTGCCCTGCAGACCGAGGGCTTCACCCTGCTCCTTCAGTTCTTGAAAGGAAGACATGGAGAAGACCAAACGGAAAACACAATACAAAAATAAAAATTGGACAACACCTCACGTGCAAAATCTGGCAAAAGTAAGAGTTTGACGGTAATCAAAACACTCTCATAACATTACTCCCGGGCCTCAGGCAGCAACGGCGCGCAGCAGCAACTTACAGATTACAACCCACAATCTGTAAAAAGATAATAAATAATTAGTAGTTCTTATCCTGACGAGGTCGCATATATGTCAGGGCCGAGGTGACTACCAATTAATATTATGCTTCTATAGAGTTGTGGGAAAAAAAATCAAGGAGTATGATACCCCGAATATATTTACACACACAATAATAGCAAACAGTAGGCTAACAGCCAAAATAAATCACCAACGATGATCTGCTCGTAAACAATTACCAGAGCAGGGGTATGGCACCCAAATAACTCCCTGAACAGCTGTCTGGAGGGTGAGATGCGTGGCAGCAACACTCGGCAACGTAGATTGCACCTCAGACAGCAGGGAGGGTCGAATGGTGTAGGTACAGTTGAAGGGCACACTGGAAGGGAGCCCAAGACTCCAGAAATGCCTTCGGAATGTTGAGAACCAGCAGCAGGTGGTGAGGTGTTCTCAGGTGAGAGAGCTGAGGCGTTCTTTCTTTCTTCAGTCCGGTGGCGTGGAGCTTGGTTCGGTTAGACTACCTCCCTACTCCTGGACAAGGGGGTGGGGTAGTGGCGGGGAAGCCGCAGAACAAGCAGTTGGAGAGGTGAACCATCGCCGGCAGACTAGAGTGGTAGTTCAACCACTAATTAGGGGAGACGAGGCAGGTGCAGTTCCTCATATATATATATATATATATATATATATATATATATATATATATATAATTATATATATATATATATATATATATATATATATATATATATATATATGTATATATATATATATATATATATATATATATATATATTAATTTAATATATATATATATATATATATATATATATATATATATATATTATATATAAAATCTAAAGTGCTATATAAGTGGCTCCGAGGTGACTTTTTCACGTAAATTTCTACGTTATTTCCTCGTTATTTCGTGTCTACAGATCTACGTGAAATTCACGTAGAAATACAACGTTGCTACAACGATAGCACAAAGTGTAGGTCACGTGGTGACCACGTAGATGTGTTTGCTGGGATATTCAATCTTTGTCTATTCGTAGTTATTGTACGTATACCTTATAGTTCTCGAGCTATAATGAGAAAATAAGTTTTGTGTTAAAAAACAAACTCTAGAAAAAAGTATACTTGGTTGATATATTATTTACACTCAATGAAAGATGTTTTGACACATGAGTTCATACATATAGTTTGACCTCTGAATATTTTTAGATTGTCTTCATTTACCGATATATTGTAGGGCATATTGTAGTGTACCTTTCACATCATTG
>JAPQNM010001519.1:57500-152500 GCA_029783475.1 Metacarcinus magister | reverse complement strand
TAAGTGCTATTACTAGCGGAAGATACACCGCGTAGTGCCTTCTTATGAGTAGCTCATAAATCACTTAGCTCATAGTTAGGAGTCGCCTTGTGACTTTCTTTGCATGACTCACAAGTCTAGCTCATAACTATGAGTAGAATTTTGGATTTATGAGTGGCTTTATGAGGATATTTTATGAAGTTCTCAGCATACCGCCCCTGGAGCCTTAGGTCACCTGTTGCTCGCTTCACCTGAGGAAAAGAGAGAGAGAGAGAGAGAGAGAGAGAGAGAGAGAGAGAGAGAGAGAGAGAGAGAGAGAGAGAGAGAGAGAGAGAGAAGCGTGACAAAACCACATCACTAGGTTTTTACATGATAAACAGACATGACCTGTAGATATGTGTATGTTTATCAGTGCATGTACGTTTTCATGAACGTGGGATGTTTGACAGTGAGAAATGGTGGTGATGGTGTGTGTATGGTGGTGGTGGTGGTGTTGGTGGTGATAGTGGTGGTGGTGGTGGTGGTGGTGGTCTGGTGGTGGTGGTGATGCTGTGTGTATGGTGGTGGTGGTGGTGATGGTGATAGTGGTGGTGGTGGTGGTGGTGGTGTGGTGGTGGTGGTGATGGTGTGTGTATGGTGGTGGTGGTGGTGGTGGTGGTGTGTGTATGGTGGTGGTGGTGATGGTGATGGTGGTGGTGGTGGTGGTGGTGGTGAAAAGTAGTTAATGAATTGAAAAAGAAGTCACGAATTGTTTCTTGAGATAAAGAGGAAGAAAGAAAGAAAGAAAAATTAAGGAGAGAGAGAGAGAGAGAGAGAGAGAGAGAGAGAGAGAGAGAGAGAGAGAGAGAGAGAGAGAGAGAGAGAGAGAGAGAGAGAGAGAGAGAGAGAGAGAGAGAGATAGCAACAGTGAATAGGGAGAGAAGGATTGGGGGATAGGGGGGTTAGTAGTGCCAGAGGAGGAGAAACTAGCGTGGGGGGGGATAGAGGGAAGACAGGAGAGCCAGAAGGGGAAGGAAGGGATTACGAAAACAACAGGAATCAGGGAGGAGGAGGAGAAGAGATGGGGAGAGAGGGGGAAGGGAGAGAGAAATAGCGGGGAGGGGAGAAGGGGAGTGAAAAGGTAGAAATATATAGGGAAAGGGAGTAAAGTGAAGAGAAGGGAAGGAAAGGGAAGAAAAGAAGGGAAGGGAAGGGAAGGGAAGAAAAGAAGAGAAGAGAAGAGAAGGGAAGGGAAGGGAAGGGTAGGAAAGGGGTATTAAGGAAATATAAGGGAAAAGGAAGGGAAGTGAAAGGAAATGGAAAGGAAGTGAAGGGAAAAGGAACCTGTTAAGGAAAAATAAGGAAAGTGAAAGGAAAGGAAGGGAGAGGAATGGAAAGGCACACATTAAAGGACAAAGTATAAACAGAGTAAGAAAGGAATTTAAAGGGAAGGGGAGTGTAAGGGCGAGGCATATAAAAGAATGAGGCGTGAAGGGAAGGTAAGGTAAGGGATGAGAAGTGAGGGTATAAAGACGATCTATGTACTCACTTCTATACTAAAGTAGCCCCTGTCTACATAGTCGCCTAAGAAGAGGTATTTGGTAGAGCTGGGTGGCCTTCCAACCTCGAACAGCTTCATGAGATCATAGAACTGGCCGTGGATATAGCCGCAAACTGAAACACACAAGGAAGAGAGAGAGCAAGGATTAGTTAAAATATTGATGAGTAAGTAAGACAGTGTAACAAATTATATAGCGGGATTTTTTTTTTTTACCTTTTTTTGTTTGCCCTTGGCCCGTACCCGCTTAAACAAAGCAAAATAAACAAAAAAATGAAATCAAATAAATAAATAAATAAATAAATAAATAAACATATAGGTCACTTAAATGCAACATGAATTAGGATAATAATGAGGGGATTTTTTTATTCATTGTATGTAATATTGAATAAAAGATAATAAGAAATGTGTCCTTTCTAATGATGTTAAATGTACACACACACACACACACACACACACACACACACACACACACACACACACACACACACACACACACACACACGTACACCCACACACGTACATATAAATAAAACAAATCCCTTAACACTTCTTACCCCCATTACACCTTTTTTTTCTTCGTATTCTTGGCATGCACCTTGCGTTACCTGTGCATGACATTAATTACCTTCAATTAACCTCAATCACACAGGTGCAATTACCTCTGTTGTATACTACTCTAACGTTTACTTTATTATTCTCTATTGCAGGAGGAGGAGGAAGAGGAGGAGGAGAAGAAGAAGAAGGAGGAAGAGGAGGAGGAGAAGAAGAAGGAGGAAAAGGAGGAGGAGGTGCAAGTGGTATGTGTAAAAAAGGGAGTAAGAGGAGGGAAGGAAATAAGACAAGGTTTGACGCCGGGAAAGGAAAGTTCAAAGGTGAAACATGAAAACTCGAGACCCGACAGAAAGCTTGACCAGAAGGAAGATGGGGGGGGGGAGAGCGAGAGAGAGAGAGAGAGAGAGAGAGAGAGAGAGAGAGAGAGAGAGAGAGAGAGAGAGAGAGAGAGAGAGAGAGAGAAAAAAAAAAAGAGAGAGAGAGAGAGAGAGCGAGAGAGAGAGAAAGAGAGAGAGAGAGAGAGAGAGAGACAAAAAAGCAAAGAACAAAATAAAACACAATACCGAAAATAGCCAAAATAATAATAAAACAGACAAGCTTTGAGTACAAGGAGGAACACGCCCAGAGGAAGACTAAGATTCACCTAGTTTTCATACATTTATCTTATACGTCAATCTCCAGCGTCCAGAAGCAAACAATCTGACGCGCGCACACACACACACACACACACACACACACACACACACACACACGCACACACACACACACACACGCACATTAATTTGTATATTTAAATATGTATTCTAAATTTATTTTGATCCACATTTGAAAGACAAGGAAATTATGGAATTATTGAGCCTGAGAAAGAAAGAAAGAGAAAGAAAGAGAGAGAGAGAGAGAGAGAGAGAGAGAGAGAGAGAGAGAGAGAGAGAGAGAGAGAGAGAGAGAGAGAGAGAGAGAGAGAGAGAGAGAGAGAGGACAAAATAAAAGAGAAAAAAAAAAGATAAAGCGAGGAGGAAAAGGAAGGAGGGAGGGAGGTCGCTATGGGATTAAGGAATTAACACCTTTTCGCCTAGGTGACCAGGAGGCGGTGGCGGCTATAGTACATGTGTGTGTGTGTGTGTGTGTGTGTGTGTGTGTGTGTGTGTGTGTGTGTGTGTGTCTGTGTGTGTGTGTGTCTGTGTGTGTGTGTGTGTGTGTGTGTGTGTGTGTGTGTTTAAGTACCATGTGCACATTTTACATTTCACGCACATGAACATCGTGACCAATCCGTGTGAACGTGTGTGTGTGAGTGTGTGTCTCCTCTCGCTCTCTCGCTCTCTCTCTCTCTCTCTCTCTCTCTCTCTCTCTCTCTCTCTCTCTCTCTCTCTCTCTCTCTCTCTCTCGACACATTTTGATTTGAAGACTACCTAGATGAAAGAACACAATCAGTTCGCATTAATAATATCACTTCTTCCAAACTATCAATAGAATATGGTGTTCCTCATGGCTCTATCCTAGGACCAATACTTTTTAATATATTTGTAAATGACATGATAGATAACATCAATGACTGTATGCTTGTTCAATATGCCGATGATACACAATTCCTACACAGTGGCTGGATCCACCAAACTAATAATCTAATAAATAAAACGGAGGAAACACTACGAAAAGCAGAACAATATTTTCTCAGTAATGGTTTAATGATGAACGCTAACAAAACTCAATGCATTTTCATTGGAAGTCGCCAATTACTCTCTAAAATACCAAGTAACATCACCATACATTTCAACAATAGCAACATTACACCCGCTATACATGTGAAAAACCTCGGCCTGTACATGGATAAACATATTAATGAAACTAATAAGAAGGCAATGGGCACTCTCATGTTTATCAATAGAATAAAAAACTTTTTCGACAAAAAGACACGCACAATAATAGTACAATCTCTTGTGTTGAGCATTTTAAATTATTGTACTGTGATATGGGGCACTACAAACACAACTCTACTAACAAATGTACAAAAACTAAAAAAATTTGCTGCCAAAGTTGCTGACGGAAGAGCCAGGAAATATGACCATGCCACACCTATTTTACATCAACTACAATGGCTTACTATGAAAGATAAAATAACGTACGACACAGGAGTAGCAATTTTTAAATTTATTAACAAATTTTTTCCTGCCCATTTGCTGACTCTATCAACTGTAAATCAAGTAACCTGTAGCACTACGAGACAACAAAACAATCTGTATGTTCCCAAGGTAAATACTGACACTGGAGCCAGATCTCTCTCTGTGAGAGGACCAAAGATATGGAACGACCTCCCAACACACCTCAAACAGGCCAATACCCTATCTGTATTTAAGTTAAGACTCAAAAATGTACTCCTCAATAAATAATATATTTCACACTGTTACTACTGAATAACTGGCTATTGTTCAGTATCACTATTATTTACATCTAAATATGAGGTCTGTCTTTTAATTTGAATCACATGCTTACTTTATACGAATCGAGGCTTCGACTCCTGTATCATCTATTCCCTTTATTGAATCGCGAGCCTGCTTTACATGAATCGAGGCTTCGATTTCTGTATCTATTATTTTATATCACGCCCTCACTGACAAAACAATAATGTCATGAACGCTCGCTCTCCATTATTTTAATTTTAGTGGCCCGAAACTATGCGTACTCTATTATATTTGTATCTTTTAAACTAAATATTTTTAGATTTTAATGGACCTTTTATTTAAAATTTTGTTTTTATCACTTTAATTGTATATAAGTTTTAAACCCTAAATTTTAAGGATCAAAGTTACTTGATGTCTTGCTCATTTATGTATAATATTTTAATAATGGTCTTCATGGACACTTTGTTCTCTTTTTTTATATTTTAAGCATTCTTCAATGTATTGAGAATAACTACTGTCAGTGAAAATAAAATTATTATTATTATTATTATTACTCTCTCTCTCTCTCTCTCTCTCTCTCTCTCTCTCTCTCTCTCTCTCTCTCTCTCTCTCTCTCTCTCTCTCTCTCTCTCTCTCTCTCTCTCTCTCTCTCTCTCTCTCTGTCTCTCTCTCTCTCTCTCAACAGTTATTATTATTATTATTATGATTATCATTATTATTACTACAACAACATTCTCTCCACAGGTAAACAAACAAACAAACAATGAACAACAAACTCAACCAATTTATTATGGACCAAAATTTTCGGCAACGCTGCCTCCTTGGCCCCCCCTCCCCCCGCAGGGCCAGGGGGGGTCAGCGACCCCTCCAACGGTGCCCAAGGAGTAGAAGTAGTGAGGGGGAGGAGAGGAGGAGGAGGACGTGGGAGGAAGAGGAGGAGGAGAGGAGGAGGAGGAGGAGGAGGAGGTGTGAATCTAGCTCTCCTATAAGATCTCCTCTTTCTCCTCCTCTTAGGCATCCTCTTCTTCTTCCCTCCTCCTCTTCTTCTTCTTCATCATCATCATCATTAGCAATACAAAGGTGAGATTATTAATAATTATATATAAAACAAAATTTTTTGTTATATATTTTCTGTATATTATTTTTTTTCTTTCTTTCTTTCTCTCTCTATCTCTCTTTTTTTCTCTCTCCAGCACCAGCAGTTTCTCTCCAATCCTCCAGCGTGACCCTAGGAGGAGGAGGATGGGGAGGAGGAGGAGGATGGAAGAAGAGGAGGAGGAGGAGGAGGAGGAAGAGAAGAAGTCGTTTTGCAGAAGTATTTGCAAAGCTGCGAAATTTGTATCTGGTTTCATTATTTGCATTGGACTTATAATGACTGTAAGTATAGTAGTAGTAGTAGTAGTAGTATGTTTATGATTATTATTATTACTTATTGATATTATTATGATTATTAATGACCATATCTTACCTTACCTTACCTAACCTTACCTTACCTTACCTTACCCTACCCTACCCCCTTTCTACCCTCCCTTATCCCACCTGACCCTACTCTACCCCTACCCTACACCCCCCTACCTTACCCTACCCCCCCTACATAGTTCTACACAATCACCACCACTATTTTGGGCCAGTCCACCCCTCTAGATTTCCTTAATTTTGGCCTCCATTCACCACACAACACCACACACACCACCACCACACACCACAACACCACCACAACCACACACCACCAAAACAACCCCAATAATTACCAAAATATCCCCAATAACACCCCCAACACTACTACTACTACTACCACACACCCCCACCACAACCACCACCACCCATCCTTAGAATCTGACTCACAAATATTAGAGAGAGAAATAGCTTACAATACGACAAATAATAATGATGATGATGATGATGATGATAATGATATAGATAATGATGATGATATTGCAGGTAGATCATATATAGCATACATTCCTGTCCCTTTAAATAATGAGGAGGAAGAGGAAGAGGAGGATGAGGAGGAGGAAGAGGTAGGGAAGAAGAGGAGGAAGGAGGAGCCTCTTCTTGTCCCTGTTATGATTGTACCAGGAGGAGGAGGAGGAGGAGGAGGAGGAGGAGGAGGAGGAGGAAGATTAGGACCCTCAAAATCTCACCTCCCCCATCCCCCCCATTCTCTTCCTCCCCCCCATATAAGAAGGGGTGGTCTTCCCCCTCCCCTCCTCCCCCCACGCGCCCCTCCCCCCCTCCTCCCTCCAATAAGAACCCCTAATTTAAGAGGGGGAGGGGGGGGCAGTGGGTCAATTTACCCCCCTACTGCCCCCACTAACACCATACCCCAATTCTGGCAGTCTCTCTTCTCTAACCCCCCACCTACCCCCCCAACCACCTCCCAACAACCCCCAATAAGAAGGGTAGGTGCCCCCCCAGCCCCCATACGCCCACCTCCACGCCCACCCCAGGCATCAGCTCGCATGGTACGCCCACGCCCACGCCCACCTTATAAAACCTACCCGCATCCCCGTTACCCCCCCTACCGCCCCCTTCGACCTCACTACCGGCAGCTCCCCCCCATCCCTCCTCCCCCCGGCATGCCCCTAGCTCCAAGGAGACCCCCTAGGCCTATTCACCCCCAACGCCCCCCCTACACCCCTCCACAGGCTTATCGATACCCCCCCAACAGTGGTAGTATACAGGATATTATCACCTATATGAAGGGGAGGGAGGTAGGGGTGGGGGGAGGGAGGGATAGGTCCAAATTACCCAGGCCTATCCAGAATATTCCCCCAAATTTTGTAGTAGGCAGCCAGGACCATATTCTCGGCCTAAATCCATTCCATAATATTGGTAGTAGTAGTAGTAGTAGTGGTGGTGGTGGTGGTGGTGGTATTACTACTACTAATAATAATGATAATGATAATAATAATAATAATAATAAAGAATTAATTGACTACACTAATAATAATAATTACAACACTAATAATAATAATAATAATAATAATAATAATAATAATAATAATAATAAATCAAATCCTTTTCATATTATGTTAGATGTTTACCCGATGGACACCTCTTCCTCCTCCTCCTCCTCCCCCTCCTCCTCCGCTTCCTTTTCCTCCTCCTCCCACTCCTCCTCCACCCCCTTCGACACCAGTCTCTCCTTCCCTCCTAGCCTGGGAAGAGAACAGCAAACAAACAAACATGAGGTTATTCTACACCTGAATTTGTTTGCAAGAAAACCCACTTTGTTTGATGAGTATAGGTGAGTTGTGTTTGTTTGTTTTGTTTATGTTTTATTTTGTTTTTATTATTATTGTTATTTATTAAATTTACATTTTTTGTTTATAATGATTTTTGTTTGCCTTGTTTGCTGGATTTTTTTTATTAATTTTTGTTTGTTTTTATTAATTTGTGTTTGTTTATGTTAATTTTTGTTTGTATTTATTTATTTTATTATTTTTATTTATTCACTTTATCTTTATTTGTTGTATATATTAATTTTTGTTTATATTATTTATATTGATTTTTTAATGATTTTATTTATTTGTTTATATTATTTTTTTATATTAACTTTTTTCTTTGTTTATATTTATTTCTATTTGTATATATTCAAATAATTGTTTTATTTTATTTATTTGTTTACATCCAATTGTTTACTTTTTTGTTTTCCTTGTTTATTGTTTTGTTTGTTTATTTATATTGTTTGTGTTGATTTCTTTTCCCTTTCTCTTTTTCTTATTTGTATATTTTTGTATTTATTTGTTTGTATCCAATTGTTTGCTTTTGTTTGTTTACTGCTGTTTGCAGCCCTTCGTCGTCGCCCCCTACAGGCAGGGAGAGGGAAGAGGGGCCGGTGACCCTGCAGCTCCCCCTGTCAGGCCGGCTCTCCCCCCTTGATGTTTACAAAGCTCTGGTGGCCAAGGGCAGAACTAAACAAGGTGAGTGTGTGTGGTTTTTTTTGTTTGTGTGTGTTTGTTTGCTTGTGTGGTGGTGGTGAATGTAGGGAGTTTTGGTAACGAACTCATGTACTTGAACGCCTTTAACCCTAGAATGCAAGTAATATTTTTTGTATCACGTCAGCAAACAATAATATGGGGATAAGGTTAGCCTACCCAAAGTATATATACCATATCAACAAGTAAAACCATCGGATACTCTAACTCCAACTCGTAGTCAAAGTCTCTTAAAAGTGTGACGTCACGCAAGAGCTGCTGTTATCTGTCTATATGGTAGCTACCAGAGGATGATATTATGGGAATTACGGCTTTCTCCCTTGATATTAATTGTATCCTACACTATCACACTCATATTTAATCCCTTTTTATGCTTTTTAGCACAATAAATCTTAATATCATATGGTGTTTTTATTGTATAAGGTCATGATTACTGATACGACCAAGGTATCCGACTACAACGAAGGGAAATGCTCAGTTTAGCAAGTTATTTACTATGAAGACAATAAAAATATTATAGGAAAGCACAAAGATCTGATGAAAATTGTATATTGTCTTACAGTGTCATGTTAACGCTCCCATAAAAGGAGTTAATCAACATTTATTTCACAATATTTGATGGTGTCGCTGACTCGCATAGTTTACCAGAGGAGATAAATGTGAATATTACGGCTTTCATCCTGTATGTTAATTGTAATTTACTATATGAGAGATATTCTTTAATAATTTTTATTCTGTTTATCATAAAATTAAATATATTGTTGTATAAAGTAATAATAAATAGTGCGACCAAACGGCGAAGGAAAAGGCAGTGTAGGATAGAGTTATTTACCACTATATGATTGTATATACAAACAAAATATCAGTGTTAAAACACAGATATCATGACAGTTGTGTAGCCTATACTGTCTTATCTGTGCTATACTAACTTTCCAATATTATAAAGTTAATAACATTTACCAGTATATATCTTTATCTCTGTCATTGGAGCATAGCCTAACTTTTAAAGCTATAGGCTATAACCAAACTTTAGAATGAGCAAATTGTCACTACCAATATTTAAGACTTTGTTTTATTATTAGTTGCTCTCAACTGCATAAATTGATAGATAAGTAGATGAGGAAGCCACTGTTTTACAACAGCCTATTCTTGAAAAATTCATTATTATACTCTTATTATTCATCTAAAAAATTTCACCATTAGGCTCATCGTATTTCTCCGGAATCTGATAATGCTCTTATTTTCCTTTTTAGTTACTGGTACAGTATTGTATTTTCTTAGTGTCCAGTGTTTATCTCATATTCAGTGCAGATATTATTCCCTTTAATACAACACAACTTTGCACTTACACAAACTGCAATATTGTAGTACTTACCGACAATCTTTGTATCAACTAGCAACTATGGGAGAGTAAACGTTTCTTTCAAAATGCTTGTGTACTGTACATACATCTTTTATTTCATAAGGGTATACAGCATGTAATAACTTTTTAAAGAACTTTAAACTAATCACAGTACAGTACCATAAACAGGAAAAACGCACCTGAAAATAAGAAAATGGTGTAGAAGATCTATGTTTTGGTCACACGTAAATATAAGCTGTTGTTTCCTTATCACAACAAATTTTATCACAAATTATGTGAAGAAACAAATTCTCCTCTCGTTAGGATCTTCTTCAGCCCTCTGATAATATCGTAGAGGACGGAAAAAGGACACATTTCCATTGAAACAAGCGTCCCCGGCCTACACAAGAAGTAGGAGGTAGATAATGCACTTATAATTACTATAAACGTTATTTATCTATTATTTATCAGACTGCTAACCTTCCCAAACACTACACAAGTTCTTGGGAGTTGATATAGTACTGTATTAATACAATAAAGTACCTAAAACACTTAAATAACACACGCCTAAAACACCCACAGGCTGTGTTGTTGACTCCGCTGTGACTCGTCACTCCTCGCGTCAGTCGCGTGACGTCATAGGTTCCAATATTCCCTCAGTGGTTTTACTTGTTAAATAGTGTATATACTTTGAGCCTACCAACCTTTCACCTTGTTTTTTTGTTTTTTTTGCTTTTAACAAGTTTCCGTAAGGTGATATATATTGCTTGATATTCTACAACCTTAATGCTATCTAACATGTAAGTATTAACTAACCTCGGTAGAACACGCTGATGTTATACTAATATTACCCCTAAAAGATACTCTATTTATCAAATCCAAAGCCAGAATATGAAAATACAACTCATTTAATTTACAAACAAAATATAAACACTGTGCGAGGAAAATAAGTTGTTTTTATATTGTTTTAAAAGTAGGAAGGAAAATTAACATTATTTGGCAATGGTTAAACAGTTTCATGACACACAATGGCTGGGTTAGGGTAGGTTTAAGGGTGCTTGGGTAAGGTTAGGGTAAGTTTAAGGGTGCTTGGGTAAGGTTCGGGTAGGTTTAAGGGTGCTTGGGTAAGGTTAGGGTAAGTTTAAGGGTGCTTGGGTTAGGGCAGGTTTAAGGGTGCTTGGGTAAGGTTAGGGCAAGTTTAAGGGTGCTTGGGTAAGGTTCGGGTAGGTTTAAGGGTGCTTGGGTAAGGTTAAGGGTGTTTAGGTAAGGATATAAAGGGTAAGGTAAGGTTAAAATGGTGGTGGTGGTGGGTGTGTTGGGGGGTTGTTTGGGTGGGGCGGTGGTGGTGGTTGGGAGTGGTAAGGGCTGTTTACAATTATGTTTGCTTTGCTTTGCTTGCTGGCTTGTTTTTTTTTTACGTTTTGTTTGCATTGATTTGCTTGCTTGTTTTATTGCATTTCGTTTGCATATTTGCTTGTTTTTTTTACGCCTTGTTTGCATTGGTTTGGTTATTTGTTTTTTTTTTTTACATTTTGTTTGCATTGCTTAACTTTTTTCTACACTATTTGCATTATTGTTTGCTTGCTCGCTTGTTTGTTTTTTACGCTCTGTTTGCCTTTGTTTGCTTTTTCTTTTACACATTATTTGAATTTGTTTGTTTTAATTGTTTTAACGTTTTTGTCGAATTTTATTTATCTAATTTATCTTAATTTTTCTTCTTGTTTGATAATGATAATAATAATTTGTTTACTTATCATTGTATACATCCTTATTTGTTTTCATGAATAGTATTTAATTTTTTTTGTTGAAATATTCCTGTTTGTTTTGTATATCTATTTATTTGTCATTTTCTCTATATTATTATTGTTTATTTTCTATCATTGTTTACCTTCCACTTCCTCCTGTTTACTTTTATATTTGTATGTAGTTTTCTCTATTTTCTTTATTATTATTTTCCTTTGTTTACTTCTATTCTTTTATCTATTTCTCTATTATTAATTTGTGTACATCTTGTTTACATTGTTTTGTTTACTTATTTGTTTGTTCCTCTGTGTGTTGCTTCTTAGCTTGGATGGATGGAGAAGAGATAAGAAGAAGAACGGAGGAAGGAGGAGGAGGAGGAGGAAGAGGAGGAGAGACTAAACCAATTTCTCTTCAATTACACAACAAATCAGACCAATCCTCCCCCTCCTCATCCAGGGATGAGGTGGAGGTGGAGTTATTTGACGTGGAAGAAGGCAAGCTCCTCCTCCAAGCCATAGAAAACGGCCTTCAAAATCTAAATGAACGCCTACCACCCAATCTCCGTTTTCTAATTGAGGCTTAAGGGAGTACTAGGCTATTTGAGAGAGAGAGAGAGAGAGAGAGAGAGAGAGAGAGAGAGAGAGAGAGAGAGAGAGAGAGAGAGAGAGAGAGAGAGAGAGAGAGAAAAAGAGAGAGAGAGAGAGAGAGAGAGAGAGAGAGAGAGAGAGAGAGAGAGAGAGAGAGAGAGAGAGAGAGAGAGAAAAGAGAGAGAGAGAGAGAGAGAGAGAGAGAGAGAGAGAGAGAGAGAGAGAGAGAGAGTGAGAGAGAGAGAGAGAGAGAGAGAGAGAGAGAGAGAGAGAGAGAGAGAGAGAGAGAGTGTGTGTGTGTGTGTGTGTGAAAGAAAAAGAGAGAGTGTGTGTATGTGTATGTGTGGGAAAAAAAGAGAGCGAGAGAGAGAGAGAGAGAGAGAGAGAGAGAGAGAGAGAGAGAGAGAGAGAGAGAGAGAGAGAGAGAGAGAGACAGAGACAGAGTGTTGTTAGTGTTATTATTATTGTTCAGAAATTTTCATTCTTTACTATAAAATATCCATGGCCATGTTTTCTACAAGGTCATGGTGTTACCTTCTATCTGTTTTTCCTGCCGGTATGTTGCCGGAGGGAGAGGAGGGTGGGAGAGAGTCTTATTCTGTTCTATCCTGTTCTCAAACTCTTAGTGCTCTTGTAGTAGTATGTAGTGCAGCAGATACACTAATTATAGACCTATAGTGATTCTGGTGTCTGTTCTTCTCATGTATTCATGCAATAAAAATAATTGAATAACGAAATATATGAATTTCCATTTTTTTTTTCTTTTTCTTGTTCTTTTTCTGTTTTTCAAATTATCTTCTTTTCTCTTCTATTCTCTCTCTCTCTCTCTCTCTCTCTCTCTCTCTCTCTCTCTCTCTCTCTCTCTCTCTCTCTCTTTCTCTTTTTTCTCTCTCTCTCTCTCTCTCTCTCTCTCTCTCTCTCTCTCTCTCTCTCTCTCTCTCTCTCTCTCTCTTTTTATTCTTTTTAATTCTTATTTATTTATTTATTTATTTATTGTTATCGTAATATTTATTATTATTGTTGTTTTTCTGGTGTTAGAGAGAGAGAGAGAGAGAGAGAGAGAGAGAGAGAGAGAGAGAGAGAGAGAGAGAGAGAGAGAGAGAGAGAGAGAGAGAGAGAGAGAGAGAGAAGAAAAAAAAGAGCATCACGCTAAGCTTATTATAGAGAAACTAATGGAGAGAGAAAACTACTCTCTCTCTCTCTCTCTCTCTCTCTCTCTCTCTCTCTCTCTCTCTCTCTCTCTCTCTCTCTCTCTCTCTCTCTCTCCTGCCTCCTGACGTCCTTCCACAAGTCTCTGACGTCATGTCAAAAGCTTCCACCTCCACCACGCCCTATGAAGACCTGAAGACTGCTCTACTCTCAAAACTTCAGTCTTCTATTGCCACCCGCCTCAAAGAGCTGTTCTCCAAGGATGAGTTGGGTGATGAGAAGCCTACAGACCTACTGCTTCGCATGAAGCAGCTACTCGGATACAAATACAGCGCTTTTGACCCCGAGTTGTTCAAACAGCTGTTTTATCAACGTCTGCCTCCTGCTACACAGCTCGCTCTTTTCAGCGTCAAGGACAGCCTAGACCCTGATGCCATCGCTAAGTTAGCAGACGACCTTATGGCAACCATCCCTACACCACAGGCTTCTTCAGTGTCCTCAGTTACAACCCAGGACAACACTCAGCTCGCTCAGCTCACCAAGCTGGTATCCCAGCTCACGACTGAGGTCACCTCCCTCAAAAGGCAATTCCAGGACCGCCAATGGTCCCGCTCCCCCACTCCTCAACACCGCCAGCGCCGTCCCCGCTCCTCCACTCCTCAACACCGCCAGCACCATCCCCGCTCGAGAAGCCCAGGACTCTGCTGGTACCACAACAACTTCGGCGACAGAGCTTCGAAGTGTGCCGCCCCATGTTCATACAAGGCGTCAAACTAAAAGGGCGAGTATCAGTGCAGCGCGCTGCTCGCCAACCCTCAGCGCTGCTCCACCTTCACGACAGTTGCTCCAACATAAGGTTCCTGATTGATACCGGTGCCGATGTCAGTATAATCCCCGCGACCGCTAATCTACGAACCCTACCTCCACTCTTGCATCTCTTCGCCGCCAACTGGACAAAGATACCTGTCTACACACGGCGCACCTTGCAACTGAACCTCTACCTCCGACGTTCCTTCGAATGGACCTTCTACGTCGGGAACGTTTCAAAAGCAATTCTCGGAGCGGACTTTCTGAGGCACTTCAACCTCTTGGTGGACGTCAAAGGTCAAAAATTGGTTGACCCACTCACCTTCATCTCCTCCACAGCACGATCAGCGCCAGGTCACAGCATGCACCTCGCTGTCATCCAAAAGGACCACCAGTTCGCTGACCTGCTTAAGGCTTTCCCTACGCTGACTCAGCCTTACTCAGCCAGCTTGCCCGTCAAACACCACGTCACGCATCACATCGAGACAACAGGACCACCAGTACACGCCAAGGCCCGTCGCTTAGCTCCAGAACGCTACCGTCAAGCCAAGGCCAAGTTCGAGTCTCTAATGCGCCAAGGTATTGTGCGGCCCAGCAGCAGCAACTGGTCATCAGCCCTCCACGTCGTCCCCAAGAAGAACGGCGACATACGGCCCTGTGGAGACTACCGTGCCCTCAACTCTCACACCCAGATGGACAGATACCCTGTGCCAAACATCCAGGAGTTCTCGTCCCAACTCGCTGGCTCCACCATCTTCTCACGCATAGACCTGGTCAAGGCCTTTCATCAGATTCCAGTACACCCTGACGACATCCCGAAGACCGCCATCATCACGCCCTTCGGTCTGTTTGAGTACGTCAGGATGCCCTTTGGACTCATGAATGTGGCCCAGACCTTCCAACGTTTAATTGACGAGGTTCTTCGAGGCTTGCCCTTCTGCTTCGCGTACATCGACGACCTACTCATCGCGAGCCCAGATGAAGCCTCACACCGACAACACCTTCACCAAGTCCTCACCCGCTTACAAGACTATGGCGTACAGATCAATGTGGACAAGTCTGAGTTCGGTGTCACCTCTCTCACCTTCCTTGGCCACACTGTAACTCCAGCAGGCATCGCTCCACTCCACACGAATTGTGAAGCCATTCAGCAGTTCCCGAAGCCGTCCACCCAGCGGAAACTCAAAGAATTCCTGGGTATGATTAATTACTACAACCGCTTCATCCCACACTGCTCTCTCCTGCTTCAGCCACTCCACGCCATGGTCAAGCCCTGTAAGCGTGGCCAGTCTGTCACTCTCATCTGGACTTCGGACGCTGACGCTGCCTTCCTCGCAGCTAAGAAGGCCCTCAGCGACACAGTCATGCTGTCTTTCCCATCCCCTGACGCGGAGACTTCCATAGTGACAGACGACTCCGACACTGGGACTGGTGCCATCCTCCAACAACTCGTCGACAGTGCCTGGAAGCCGATTGCCTTCTTCTCACAGAAGCTCAACACGGCCGAAACCAAGTACAGCGCATACGACCGAGAACTTCTCGCCATCTTCAAGGCTGTCAAGCGTTTCCGCTACTTCGTTGAAGGCCGTCGCTTCCATGTGTACACTGATCACAAGCCTCTTACTACTGCCTTCCTGAGAAACAAGGACTCCTACACTCCACGGCAGTTTCGCCACATGGACTACCTTTCTCAATTCACCACCGACATCAGGTACATCAAAGGTGCAGACAACGCTCCAGCAGACGCCCTCTCCCGCAACATTACTGCTGTGACGTCCTCTTCTCTTGATTACGCCGCCATAGCTGCCGACCAGTCCGGCGACGCCGAACTGGACAAGCTATTGTACAACCTGGCGCTCAAGATAAGGAAACTCACGCTCCCAGGCACCAAGATCGCTCTCTACGCTGACGTCTCCACAGACGCTGTCCGTCCCTACCTGCCACAGCGACATCGCTACCAGGCCTTCCGTCAGCTTCACGATCTCTCTCACCCTGGCATCCGAGCTACACAGCACTTGATGACGCCTCGTTTCATCTGGGAGGCATCAACAAGGATGTCAGACTCTGGACTCGTACCTGCACCAACTGTCAAGCCTCCAAGGTGACTCGTCATACTCACTCTCCGCCCGGCACTTTCACACTCGTCACGGAGAGATTCGACCACATCCACATTGACCTGGTCGGCCCCCTGCCACCCTCTGCCGGTCATCGCTACATCCTCCCCTGTGTGGATCGTTTTACACGTTGGGCCGAAGCGTGTTCCACAGTCGGCTGTAGCGCAATGTGAAGGAGCAGAGATAATGTTCCGTCCTTCCGTAGGGAACAATCACTTGGTGGTCAGCGTTGTGGGCCGCGCGGGTAGAATGCGATGGCAGTGCCGATGTGTTGAGACGGAGCCCAGCTAGTTGTGGGAGCTTCGTCCTGTACGCCTTGTACATGACGCACATACCTGCCACGTCATGCCGCTGCTGGAGAGGTTGGAAGTTCCGTGTGGTTCCTTCAGTAGCTTTCAGCCGAGTCAGGAGCTGGGCTCTGGCTTGAACCCAGTTCAGGAGACCAAGGTACGATGGGGGGGTAGGAAGACCATGCTAGGGGCGAGTATTCCATCAGGGAGCGGACTTTGGATTTGTAGAGTGTGTCCACTCCCTGAGCGTCCAGAAGATGAGCGATGCGCCGAACACAGGTCAACTTCCAGGTAGCATCCTTGGCGACCTTTCTGACGTGGTTGGTGAACGTAAGGCCAGTGTCGAACTCAACCCCAAGGATGTTGACTGACTCCTGGAGGTGAATTTTTCTGCCTTCAAGGTGAATGATGTTTTGGTGTCGATTGACGGCATCTTGTCTACAAGAGATGAGCGTGGCTTGGGTTTTCTCTGCAGCGAAGGTGACTTGCCATCTCTTGCCCCAGAAGGCTATGCTCTGCAGCGTCTGGTTGATGCGGGCGACAGTGTTGTGGTGTTAACTCCTCTCACTGGTGAATGTGAGAGTACAGTCGTCTGCATACGCTGTTACTTCAGGGACCAGCTGGAGGAGGTAATTACAGTACACGTTCCATAATAATGGTCCGAGTACACTTCCTTGGGGAACGCTGGCTTTGACGGGGTGTTCAGAGGAGGTGTGCCCATTGACCACCACACGCAGAGTCCTACCATGGAGGTAGTCTTGGAGTAGGAGTAGAAGGTCACCACAGATCCCCAGACTTTTCAGGTTGGTGGTGATGCCTTGATACCACACCCTATTAAAGGCACCAACGATGTCAAGGGCGACAACAAAGGTGTCTTTGCCACGATCAAGGGAGCGGTTCCAGGCTGCTGAGTGAAGAAGAAGGAGATCTGCGGCGGATCTCCCCTGTCGGAAGCCAAATTGCCGGGAATTTAGCAGGAGGTGAGAGTCAAAGAATTTTGTCATCTTTGCGGCGATGATTGACTCAAAAACTTTCCCAACCACGGAGAGGAGGGAGATGGGGCGGTAGTTTTGAGGGTCACCTCTGCTCTTTTTTTTATGGATGGCGCAGATTCTCGCTACTTTCCACTGAGTTGGCCACTGTTGAGATGAAAGGCCCTTCTGGAAGATGGAAGCAAGGAGCGTAGCAAGTTGTATGGCGCATCTTTTCAGTATATGAGGAATGATGTTATCTGGCCCCAGCACTTGCTTCGGATCAACTCGTTTGAGTTGTTGCAGCACCTCCTCCTTAGTGATGGGGATGTTCCCTAGTGCAGCTTTGGTGAGGGTAGGGACTGCAGGAGGTGCACGCTCTGGGTCAGCGACTGACATCTTGGTGGAGAAGGAAACCGACTATTACCGGTAATTAGTTGATACGAGTTTTGCAGCTTTGGTGAGGGTAGGGACTGCAGGAGGTGCACGCTCTGGGTCAGCGACTGACATCTTGGTGGAAAAGGAAACTGACTATTACCGGTAATTAGTTGATACGAGTTTTTAGACATCGGTATTACTTTTTTATACCGATATTACCGATATCGGTATTTTTCCGATACCGCACATCCCTAGTAGGGAGTACTGACCAGTGAGCAGCGCGGGATGCGCTGCGCTACGTCTGACAGCTAACGGGGATGCATTTCTCACTGAGTCAAAATTTATTACTACACCGACGTCACTCACGTAAGTCGGCGCTTGCCCTCTGTGGCGCCAACACATCAGTCGGAGTGGTGCATGCCTCTAGGCAACACCCCCGACGCCAGTCTCTGTAAGCAAGAACCTTATTAAAGTGTTTTGTTAGAACTTGCTTATTCCATCACCTTTTACAAGGGTGAAGGGGATTCAACCGAATCCCACCAGTACAAGTGGTACCAGTGGTGTACCTGCAATATATGGTACCAGCGGTGCACCAGTACAAGTGTTGGCAAGCGGTGTACGACTTAACGCTTCTGAAGAGACAAATTACTGTCTTACAGCTCGAGCCTACCAAAAACTTCCTGCGCAACTATACAAGTCATCTTATCTGCTCTATCCACCAGTACAAGTGGTAGCAGCGTTGTACGACTTAACGCTTCTGAAGAAACAGACATCACCCGCCTTTACCGCTCGAAGGTTACCAAAAACTACTTACACTCCTGCTCATCTTACAAGCCCGCCTTGTCTGCTTGACTCTACCTGCAAAATACACCAGGCTGCAACTCTCCTCTTGGGCTTTCTACGCTACTCGCCCTTCAGAGAAGTACGTGGGATCTACAGTTCCCGCCACTGTGATCTACCCAGCCCTGTCGCCCGCCTGACGCCGCCATATTGGTGAAGTTCCTTCCCCACCTCCCACCCTCACCGTAACTGCTTGGACTCTGTTCTACCCCTCGGTGCTTTTACCCAAAAGCACATTTGGACTCCTTTGGACATCCGTGGGTTTTCGCTTCTCAGCGCGGCTTTCTCAAGGATTCCATTCTTATCTGGCCTTCCTCCCTAGCAACGCTGGTCGGCCTTAGCAACGCGTCTCCTCGCTGCATGCCCAGGCTCGCCGACACCCCTAGCAACGCGTCGCAACCACCCGCTCCTTGCTGTCCGTCACTCCTAGCAACGCCTGGCTCCGTCCTTAGCAACGTCTCCTTGCCGCCCCTCGCAGCCCACACTTCGCTTTGCTGCAGCTCATCTCCCAGCTATTAGCCAGCAGGGAGGCAGTGAGGCAGCGAGGCAGCGAGGCAGTTAGGCTGGGAGGCAGTATGGCAGTGAGGCGGGAAGGCGGCGAGGCAGCAAAACAGCGAGGCAGTGAGGCAGGGAGGCAACGAGGCAGTGAGGCGGGGAGGCAGCGAGGCAGCGAAACAGCGAAACAGCGAAATAGCGAGGCAGTGAAACAGGGAGGCAGGGAGGCAGCGATGCAGTGAGTCGGGAAGGCGGTGAGGTAGCGAAACGACGAAACAGAGAGGCAGTGAGGCAGGGAGGCAGGGAGGCAGCGAGGCAGTGAGTCGGGGAGGCAGCGAGGCAGCGAAACAGCGAAACAGCGAGGCAGTGAGGCAGGGAGGCAGTGAGGCGCGGAGGCAGCGAGGCAGTGAGGCAAGGAGGTAGTGAGGCAGTTAGGCGGGGAGGCAGCAATGCAGTGAGACAGCGAGTAAGTGAGGCGGGGAGGCAGTGAGGCAGCGAAACAGCGAGGAAGCAAGGCAGTGAGGCGGGGAGGCAGCGAGGCAGTGAGGCAGTGAGGTAAATATGGCCGCTAGGCACCAGGTGAATTACACACGTTAGTGGTGCCACGACACCCCCAGTCACGCATCAGAATACTCGGTGCATCCTGACCCACCATCACGCACCACACTGGATGCTATGAATAACAAATTGAAGGACTATATAGAGAAAAGTAATGATAATCATGACCTCCGCTGAGTAATGAATAACGAAATGAAACTGGTTAAATTAATCATCCTTGAGGAGTAACAGTGTGTCCATTATGCCTTCTACAAAGACCAAAGGGATGGCTGCTGAAACAAAACTACATGAATGTGAACGAATACAAAATTCTATTTTCTCCACTGGAACTTCTATCAATAACTCTGATGTAAAGTTCGTAAAAAAGAAAATGAAATATATATTTTCTTCCTGAAACATCTTGAGAGACGAGCTGTGTGAAAAAAAATATTTACATGGGAAGTTTCATATCAATCATTCGTCATTCAACACCAAAATAAATGACTCCAAAATAATCAGCAAACATTTAAACCCTTATAGTAAGGAGTCCTTTACTTAAACATTACCACAACCCATCACCTTCTATGTGACCTTCGTGCTCTATGTTATGTTCTTGCAGCTTCATCGTTTTTCATAAATCAAAAACACATTTGTCGTGACACGGCGTAGAAGTATAGTTTTTTTTTAGCCCCGTGGCACCAGAGGTCGTCTTGGTCATGCTCCAAGTCTCCATCAGGATCACACTCCAACAAATGACGGACGCAAAAACCTTCCACCAGACTCCAACTCACCACCACCACCACCACCACCACCACCATCACCACCAGCACCACCACCACCATCACCACCACCACCACCACCACCAAGGCTCCACCACCACCACCACCACAACCATCACCAAGGCTCCACCACCACCACCATCACCAAGGCTTCACCACCACCACCACCACCACCACCAAGGCTCCTCCACACACCCACACCCATATACGACTGGAAAAAGTTGCGAGGGAGAGGAACCGGACGCAGGCTTCTAGAAGATAACTCCATTTGCCACTCGACTCAGTATTTATTTTTGTTCACTCTCCTTTCCTTGCTTGTTGTTGCCTCGTATATTTTGTCGTAATTTGAGCGAAAAGTCTTGGAATCTTCTTTCCTCGCCGCCAGAACAGACCCAACTCACGCGCCGCCACGCTCTCGGTCGTTGCTTGAGAATAGAAAATGTGTTATTTTATTACAACCTTAAAACCCCGACGTGTAATTTGTTCGGATCAGCAGAAGTAAAAAAGCGGCATGCGTAAGTTACTGGATTTTCACGGTGGATTAACATAAAAAGGATAAATACAATGTAATGTTTCTGCTTTTCTAGATAACTGCAATAATAGATAACTGTGTGTGTGTGTGTGTGTGTGTGTGTGTGTGTGTGTGTTTCCTCATAACCTGGGAGACTACACACACACACACACACACACACACACACACACACACACGCTCCCCTTGCCGTGGAAACGAGCGGAGTGTTGGGCCCGGTCTTCAACGACCTACTGCAGGACATCGGCAGGCGCGTCAGCCAGCGCAGCGGAGAGATCCGAGAGACGGCATGGCTGCGCCAGCGGGTCAGCCTTGCCGTGGTACGCGGTAACGCGGCAGCGATTTGTGGGCCCTTGGCCGGCAGCATACGCCCTTAGCCGCACCTCACACAGCACTCCCGTGGGGGAGTACATACACACACACACACACACACACACACACACACACACACTGGTTGAACGTCACAGCAGCCTGCGGAAAGGTAGGTGCAGCTGCCATCACACTCGGTGATGCCTAATAAAATAAAAATGGGTGGAGACACACACACACACACACACAAACACATACTAACATATTTAACTGATAAACTGGTTCGTGAAATATAGTCGCCCCATATCCTCTCTCTCTCTCTCTCTCTCTCTCTCTCTCTCTCTCTCTCTCTCTCTCTCTCTCTCTCTCTCTCTCTCTCTCATTTCATGTCAAAAGAGTAGATAGGTAAGGGATAAAAATTGGGAAACAGATAGGACGTAGAAATAGTGGCTGTTCCACTACTACTTCGGCAGAGGTTGGATCTAGCAACCTTCATGAAGGAAGGACAGCAACCAATCAGCGCCTCAGTACAGCGACAGCAACCAATCAGCGCCTCCGTACATTGACAGCCACCAATCAGCGCCTCAGTACAGCGACAGCTTAGACCCCCACCTCAATACTTCCACAGCTTGGACCTATTACGTTTATACACTACCCCTATATTCTGCCTTTAGTGGTGAATCAAGCACTGCAAATCTATAGTAAGAATTATGTTTGTTAAAACAAGTATTCCGTGTTCTGTGCGCCTGCCCGCGAACAAGACCGTGACGGACGTCCACCTGCTCGCCGATCAGGTGAAGACGTGGTTGTGGTTCGAGAAGCGATCCTTCTATCCCGTGATGAAGGTTCGTCTTCACCTTAAACGTCGAGTAAAGGTTTCCGACGCGATATACGAATACCCGAATTGCCGTTTGAACGTCGACTTCAAAAATATATCTACCGAAAACAAGACAATGTCTTCCGAAAACAAGACAAAGGATTCTGAAAACAAGACAAAGGCTTCCAAAAACAAAACAAAGGCTATTGAAAACAAGGAAAAGGCTATTGCAAACAAGGCAAAGGCTATTGAAAACAAGGCAAAAGCTATTGAAAAAAAGGAAAAGGCTGCTGGAAACAAAGAAAAGGCTATTGAAAACAAGGAAAAGGCTGCTGAAAACAAGGAAAAGGCTACTGGAAACAAGGAAAAAGCTATTGAAAACACGGCAAAAGCTATTGAAAAAAAGGAAAAGGCTGCTGGAAACAAAGAAAAGGCTATTGAAAAAAAGAAAAAGGCTATTGAAAACAAGGAAAAGGCTATTGAAAACACGGCAAAGGCTATTGAAAACACGGCAAAGGCTATTGAAAAAAAGAAAAAGGCTATTGAAAGCAAAGAAAAGGCTACTGAAAACAAGGCAAAAGCTACTGAGAATAATTCAAAGGCTGCTGAAAACAAAATTAAGGCTACTGGAAATAAGATTGCAGTTAATGGAAACAAGAGTGAAGCTTCTAGAAAGAAGAGTGAAGCTTCTGGAAAGAAGAGTGAGGCTACTGGAAACAAGATAGCAGTTAATGGAAACAAGAGTGAAGCTTCTGGAAAGAAGAGTGAAGCTTCTGGAAAGAAGAATAAAGCAACTGGAAACAAGATTGCAGTTAATGGAAACAAGAGTGAAGATTCTGGAAACAAGAATAAGGCTACTGGAAATAAGATTGCAGTTAATGGAAACAAGAGTGAAGCTTCTGGAAAGAAGAGTGAGGCTTCTGTAAATAGGATTGCAGTTAATGGAAAGAAGAGTGAAGCTTCTGGAAAGAAGAGTGAAGCTTCTGGAAAGAAGAGTGAAGCTTCTGGAAAGAAGAGTGAAGCATCTGGAAACAAGAGTGAGGCTACTGGAAATAAGAGTGAGGCTACTGGAAAGAAGAGTGAAGCTTCTGGAAAGAAGAGTGAAGCTTCTGGAAACAAGAGTGACGCTTCTGGAAAGAAGAGTGAGGCTACTGGAAACAAGAGTGAAGCTTCTGGAAAGAAGAGAGAAGCTTCTGGAAAGAAGAGTGAAGCTTCTGGAAACAAGAGTGACGCTTCTGGAAAGAAGAGTGAGGCTACTGGAAACAAGAGTGAAGCTTCTGGAAAGAAGAGTGAAGCTTCTGGAAAGAAGAGTGAAGCTTCTGGAAAGAAGAGTGAAGCTTCTGGAAACAAGATTGCAGTTAATGGAAACAAGAGTGAAGCTTATGGAAACAAGAGTGAGGCTTCTGGAAAGAAGAGTGAGGCTACTGGAAACAAGAGTGAAGCTTCTGGAAAGAAGAGTGAGGCTACTGGAAAGAAGAGTGAAGCTTCTGGAAAGAAGAGTGAGGCTACTGGAAACAAGATTGTAGTTAATGGAAATAAGAGTGAAGCTTCTGGAAACAAGAGTGAAGCTTCTGGAAAGAAGAGTGAGGCTTCTGGAAACAAGAGTGAAGCTTCTGGAAACAAGAGTGAAGCTTCTGGAAATAAGAGTGAAGCTTCTGGAAACAAGAGTGAAGCTTCTGGAAACAAGAGTGAAGCTTCTGCAAACAAGAGTGAAGCATCTGGAAATAAGAGTGAGGTTTCTGGAAACAAGAGTGAAGCTTCTGGAAACAAGAGTGAAGCATCTGGAAATAAGAGTGAAGTTTCTGCAAACAAGAGTGAGGCTCCAGAATACCGAGACGTTCGCTGGACCCTTAGGATGCCTCAGAAGTGCCAACAACAATTACTGGGTGACAACGACCGCTTCCTTGTCATCCTCCGCCAGCACCACCAGCTGGACGTTGCGCACGACCTTAAAAGTGGCAAGATGGTCTTCCAAGGCACGCTGGACAAGGTCAAGTGTTGCCACGGCCAGGTCAAGAACATGATGCAGGCGTGACGGACATACAACGAACAGTCTTAAGGAAATATACAAGTGTTCAATGGCACACCTTGAGCCTCGTCACCAGCAACAGATTGTAACGTGACTAGTGAACACGTGTTACCTTGCACCAATCAGGCCACTCATTACACTCACCTGGAAATTAATGTTTTGACCCCAAACTTAAAGGTGTAAATGTTGCGTCACCAAATGTAGTTATGTAGTGTTCATTTTTGTATTTATTGTTGATGAATAAAAGAAAAAATGCAATGATTGATTTTCATTAATAAACCGGATATGATAAGATTTTTGTATTACATATAAAACCTTTAACTAATATATCAGAATAATATCTACTCTCTCTCTCTCTCTCTCTCTCTCTCTCTCTCTCTCTCTCTCTCTCTCTCTCTCTCTCTCTCTCTCTCACTATCTTTCATTCTCTCACTCTTTCCCTCTAGCTATCTTTTTGTTCCGTTTCTCCACCTCTTACTCTTTCTTTCTTCCTTCCTTCCTTCCTTCCTTTCTTTCTTTTTCTTCTTTCATTCATTTTTATCCGTTCATTTCTTTTTTCCTCCTTCTCTTTCCACTTCGTAAAGGAGAAGGAAGAAGAAGAAGAAGAAGAAGAAGAAGAGAAAAAGAGAAAGATATTCAATCTCTTTTTTTTATGATATTTATCTTGCATAGTGTAATTACTCTCTCTCTCTCTCTCTCTCTCTCTCTCTCTCTCTCTCTCTCTCTCTCTCTCTCTCTCTCTCTCTCTCTCTCTCTCGAATGTAATGAATGGTATCTTGGAATTCACATCAATGGAAGAGAAGGTCGAGGAGGAGGAGGAGGAACACATAGGAAGAACAAACAGCAACAGGCCTGCTGGCCCTTACGAGGCTGTTTGTGAGTACACTATCTAATCTAGAGTGAAGGAGGAGGAGGAGGAGGGGAAGAGATAATTCTTCCTCCTTACCCATTCTTCTTCACCCTCCTCCTCCCACTCCTCTTCCTCTTCACCCTCCACATCCTCCTCCTCCAACAACAACCAACAACAACCAACAACAACCACCACCACCACCACCACCACCACCAACACCACCACCACCAACAACAACAACAACCAACAACAAAAACAACAACAACAACAACAACAACAATTTATATGTGACAAAAAAGAGGGCATCTTGCCAGTATTATATCGAGATTATCATGGCTCAGGAGGTGACGGCACACCTCCACAAGCGGGACACCACGGGGCAGCAGACCCTCCAGCTCAGGGCAGTGCAGACATTGGTGCTCCAAGGTGTTGCTGTCGGGGGCTTCACATAGAGGACAGGAGGAGAAGTTCGGCGCGTCGTGAAGTCCTGCAACCTCCCACACCGGCCGGTATCCTAAGCGAAGCCTGGCAGAGACAATGTTGTGCCTCCTCACCATGACTCCCCTGCGGCGATACTTGTACGTATGGTAGCGGAAGGAGTCGTAGTGCCGGATGGTAACACTCTCTTCCCTCTGGTGGTCCCGGGTCTGGTCGACGGAGCGGAAGGCAGCAGCTCTGATACATGTTAGGACATGTGACATAGATGGTGTGAGGCCAGCCGCAGGAGGAGGCAAGGCACAGGCTGCCTTAGCAAGGGCGTCAGCCCTGTCACTGCAGGAGATGTTAATGTGAGATGAAATCCATGCAAACTTGACACAGATGGCCCTATCACGATCCAAGGCCAGGAGGGAGAGGATTCTATTAACAATCTCAGTGCAGTGAGGCTTGGCACTGGAAAGGGCTTGGAGAGCAGACTGGGAGTTGCAGATGATCACAGCACTGAGACCACGCTGGGACAGAATGCTGACTGCGTCCAGGATGCCGCAAAGCTCGCAGAAGGTGGAACTGGAGTAGTCAGGGAGGCGGCGGCCCACCCAGCCGTCAGGCGGAGCAAACATATCAGGCGAGAAGATGGCACACCCTGCCCGTCCATCAGTCTGTAAGGAGCCATCGGTGTATATGGAGCGAGACACAGGAAGAGAGGATGATACCGTGGATATGGTTTCCAGTGCCCGCTGTCGCTGTAGGGTAGGGTGAGCTGCAGTCAAAGTCGGCGTGTAGTGAACGTCAGGGGCGGGCAGCATCCACGGCGGGGGACTCGGAACATCCTCCTCCTCAGGGATAACAGTTGCCAGGCCTTGTAGATTGGTGCAGATGGTCTTGATGAGTCGTTTACTAGCAGGTTGAAGCGGGGGGGTGCGTTGGGGCTGCTCAGTCACGGCACGACGCACAACCCGTGCGTAGTGTGGTGCAAGTCTGGGTGAGTGGAGACACTTGGCAGTAAGGCGCGTCATGATATAGGTGATCCTGTCAATAATAGGAGGAATGTTAAGTTCTGCTTGCATGTTGACAACTCTAGTAGATAATGAACATCCAAGGATTACTCGCATGATCTTGTTTTGAAAGGTCTCAAGAGGCTGCAAAGATGACTTGGGAAGCTGAATCAGGGTTGGTGAGAGGTAGTCTATAACTGAACGAATGAAAGTGACATAGATAGTCCTGGCTACAGAGATGGAGATGCCAGAAGAATTGTTGGTGAGCCACTGAAGAGGACGTAGCCGACGCTGAAGACGATCCAACAGGTCATGGACGATGGGATGGGGCTGACGCCGGGCCGGTGGAGCTGCTGGGATCCTTACCGGAGCACCGAGGTAACGGTACTGAGAACATAGGGGGATGACGCTGCCTCCAACAGTGAAGTCTGGCAGCGTAGCATGAGGGCGGCAGGAGAAAATTATACTCTTCTCTGGAGAGACAATAAGACCACATGTAGCAGAAGCCTGAGAGAAAGAAGCAAGAAACAGCTGAAGGTGCCTTGGTGAAGTAGAGTGAACACATAAATCATCTGCATAGCAAGTAATTGTAGCCTCAGGAACATCAGGGAGAGATATTAGTAGTCGTGCATCAGAATATTAAACAAAAATGGACTCAGTACCCCCCCCTGAGGTGTACCAAGAAAAAAACTGCGGGAGGAACTGTAGGCACCACTGAAAAAGACACGGGAAACCCGGTTACTAAGGTAGCCCTGAATCCACCGCAACAAATTGCCCCTGATCCCAAAATCAACAAGCTGATCTAAAATAATATCCCGACTAGCAACATCAAAGGCACTCTTCAGGTCGATAAAGGCCACAACGCTGTCACGGGAGAGGCAAGAATATAACTCAACGAGGCAGTGATGTGTGCTACGCTGGGGAAGGAAGCCGAAGAGACGTGAAGAAAGATGCTGCTGCAGCCGGTACATCAGGCGGGTGAGCAAGATCCTTTCCAGCACCTTGCAGAAGCACGACGTAAGGGAGATGGGCCGAAACTTAGCCGTACCTGGCTTGGGAATGGGTATTATAGTACTGGTGGTCCATGCACGTGGCACGCAACCATCGCGAAGACACATATTGTACAGGCGCAGGAGAGGGTTACCAGGAACTCGGTATAGCAGACGTAACACCGCGTAGGTGATGCCATCATCCCCAGGGGACGAAGCCTTGCCTTTGAGAAGAGCACAGCGCAGTTCATCCTCTGTGACCAGCACAGACTCCTCGTCATCCACCTGCAACAAGGCGCTTACCAGACGGAGTCGACGAACAAGAGCGCCGGAAGAAAGAGCATCTTGAACTGGAGCAGGGAGGCTGGCTGGGGTGGACTGCGCCGCCCACTCGTCGACAAGTTGCTGGACGTACACTGCGGGTGAATGGTGACGGGCAGTAGCGGGGGTCCTTTTAACCACTCGACGTATGAGGTGCCACATGGAAGCCACACTAGTCTGATGATTAATACTGTCCGTGAAACGCTGCCAGGAGTCAGTACTCACATAATCCAGGAGGGCTGTCAAATAATCTCTTGACTGCTGGTAGCGATGAAGCAGCTCAGGAGAAGGGTCAGCCTGGAACAGGAGGCCAACACGCTCCACTTCATTTCTCGCATTCTGAATGCTGGCGTCCAGGGACCACGAGAGAGCAGCAGGGCGACGCTGAAGGTGTGGCCTTGACACATAAAGCCTGTAAAAGTCATGGGTGGCAGAGACAAGACTGGAGTAAAGCTGATCAGGGGAAACACAGTCAAAAGTGAGAAACAAGCGGGCTATGTACGAAACGAATGTCTGGCAGTATTTTGGAGGTACAGTAATTCGAAGACGCGACACAGGAGGTGTAGGCACAGCAGGAAGAGAATAGCGAAATAATAGGGCAACATGATCAGAGAATAGCGACGGTACGGAAGAGCACTGGACGCGGGATGACACTAAGCCAGCGGTGAGGACGTGGTCCAGCGTGCCGCCCCGGGAGTGAGTGGCACCGCCAGCATCTCAGCGGGTCAGATGATGCCTGCGGATATAAGAGAGTAGGAGGGCACCAGGACGATTGGTAGTACCAGAACGGTCATCTAACGCGGGATGGCGAGCATTAAAATCGCCGGCGTATACCGTACCACGCACAGTAGGAGGAGGAAGAGCAGCAAGCTGAAGGCGAGCAGGGGCTGAGTAGATGTTGCAAAGCTGCAACACACCACCCCGTACCTCGACTTCGAAGAGTTGAAATGTCACGTCAGGATCGGTAGAGGTGCGTAGGAGACGGTGCGTCAGGGAACTGTGGATGTAAGTCAGGAGGCCATTCCTTACCTGATGGACGTAGGTAATATAGCCGGGAAGGGAAGGAGCCTGTGGGGCAGGATCTGGCCGGCCCGGGAACGCCTCCTGGAGGAAAATAACACATGGGTGATGAGAAAAAACATAGGCCTTGAGTTGTAGAAGCTTGTCATAACTAGTGACACCACAAATGTTCCAAGAGATGAGGTCCAGTTGGGAATCAATGACGAACGCGATACTTGTGGGGAGAAAACCGGAGAGTGGAGGAGGAAGGGCGACTCGAGGTAGCCTGTTCAGAACTGGGGAGCAACTCACAGAGCTTGTCAAGACGAGTGGCAATAGTATCCATCTTCTCGGTAAGCGTGGTGATCGAAGAGATGACAGCCTGCTGAGCATCCACCAAGGAAGAAACCTTAGAGGCAGTAGCAGTGTGAGCAGCCACAAGTGAGAGAGAGAGAGAGAGAGAGAGAGAGAGAGAGAGAGAGAGAGAGAGAGAGAGAGAGAGAGAGAGAGAGAGAGAGAGAGAGAGAAAGAGAAAGAGAAAGAGAAAGAGAGCGAGAGCGAGCCAGCCAGCCAGCCAGCGAACGAGCGAGAGAGAGAGAGAGAGAGAGAGAGAGAGAGAGAGAGAGAGAGAGAGAGAGAGAGAGAGAGAGAGAGAGAGAGAAATTTGATTTAATTTATTGCGCCTGGCGTCAATCACATAAGCATTAATAGGACAAAAATTGGTTGCAACATGTAATATACAAAAAACAACGTATATATATATATATATATATATATATATATATATATATATATATATATTATATATATATATATATATATATATATATATATATTTATATATATATATATATATATATATATATATATATATATATATATAATGCCAAATGATTTTTGGTACATCAAAATTTTTTTTGACTTTGGACGGAATTCCCCCATGGGTGGGTAACTCCGTACTCGGTGTGGGTGAACACCATACAAGGTTTTGGAGCTACCTGTTAATATATGTTAATGGCCTGAAGGGGCTTGAAATAAATATGATTACATGAGAAAGATGTCTTTTGCTTATTGATAGGTGAAATGAAAGAAATCCAATACAAACTTACATTTATTGCGGCAAAATAAATTCAAGAAAATTTATGACAATTCTTCTGCGACAGTTTACGTTAAATTTAGTACAATCGAGTGGGCTTTAGCAGCTATATACAACTTATACACTATGTTAAGGCACATATGAATGTCTTTCACCACATTACACAATAATATTCATGAATTAGATTGAATTGAGATTACTAAATTGAATTAAATAAAAAAAAATATCTACTACCACAGTTTAAGTTCACGTTAATAACCTTCAACAGTTTTGAACAGGTATTTATAACTTAAAAACTATGTTTGGGCACATTTGAAAGTCTTGAAGTAGGCTATTGAGTAAAAAATAATTTAATTAAATTTATTAGATTAAGTGTAATATATTAAATTTAATATTATTTTTTATTTAATAGCCTACTTCAAGGCTTTCAAATGTGCCCAAACATAGTTTTTAAGTTTTATATACCTGTTCAAAACTGTTGAAGTTTATTAACGTTAACTTAAACTGTGTCAGTAGATATTTATAAAATTTAATTCAATTTAGTAATCTCAATCCATACCCATAAATAAAATAAAGAAAATATGAAATGTGACTTGACTTTACAAAACCATAGCCAACCCTACCGCATGTTGAACGAGTGGAGCGGAGGGAAGACCTTTACTAGGTCTGTCTGCCTCCTTGTGCTCCTCTTCACAGGGATCAAGACACCCTTACATTTATGTGGCTCCACTTTGCTGACATCTTCTATGGTAGGTAAATAGAAGGTGTCTTTTTTAAAGACTGACTTCATGCGGAGGAAGTAAAGCTCGTACTTGCCATCTTCCTCGATAGCCAAAATCTTGCTCACATAATGAACAGACGCACCACTGTTCCTCCCCTCTTCGAGCTCCAGCTCAACCAACACCAAGTCACTCACCTGAAAAAAATTAAAGTAAAGTACCCTCTTAGCCTCAAAATTCATAAAATAATGAACTTTTTTGTTTTAAATAATCTACTGAATTCAGAAATAAAGCCTAAAAGAAATTATATGATTAAAATTTTTTATAATAAAAACAAATTCAGCCTAATAGGCTAGCCTATTGAATTTTAGGGTCCAGCTGCTTGTTACTAGTTCATAAATATTTCCTTGGCATGGTGAAAGAATGTTGGTGGAGTGTGGAAGTGTAAATGCCATTAGATATTGCAAAATAATAGAAAAGTATGGAGGAACACCGTACGGCACTTCAAAAATTCGCGGGTACGATGTTCCCCCGTACGGAATTCCCCAACAGCAAATTTTTTTTTAAGTGACACTCATAGCAACAAAGTCGAAAGGCTGCCCTTTATTTGACTGGAATATGTCTAGATATGGCTTATGTTTGTCATTAAATAGCTTTCAAATGAATCACGCCATATTCATGGTCATGGTAAACAATATTAGAATAAGAAAAAAATACATCGGACAAGCAAAAATTTGATTTTCTTACCTGGTAAACAAAGATGCGGCGTGATCAGCGAATTTAAATGGCGGCGCTGTCGGCAATCGTCTTCTTCATCCTCAGAGTGAGTGATGTCACGATGAAGTCAATAGTCTTTGGTCAGGAGCAATCGTACGGTGTTCCCCCACGGACGGTAATACCCCACCTACCCTATACCAGTGTTATTCACTAATTTTTGCAAGATAGCCACTTCGGTTAAACGCATTGATTGAGAGAGCCGCAGCTACTGCAAGTTTGAACTCAACTGATTCAGGGAGACCACCGACGCCTAGAGCTAGACGTGTCCCTGATCAGTTTCCCGTAGTGGACACGTATGATTTCTGTACGACTAGGCTAGGGATGTTAGAATGTTATCTCTTACTGTGACTTCGTCTTCCATCTCACCTCATGAAAATATGTATCTTACTTGAAAAATTATTTTTTTATATTAATTAATTTATATATTTTTCGAGAGCCGTGAATTGAGTCATCGCGAGCCGCCAGCGGCTCGCGAGCCGCGCAATGAATACCACTGCCCTATACAGAAGAGTATAACAAAGTGAAAAGAGACAGACAAACGGGCAATAAGACTGGTAAGGATAGGAGATGTAGAAAGAGCACACAGAGAATATGTAGAGACATATGGAATTGAAGTGAGGGAACACATGGAGATGGCAACAAAGGTGGAAGGAGGATTCATCTATCTAGGTACAGAGGACATTACTAAGGAGTCGGTAAAAATTTTTTTTAAACGGATAAAGAATAAAAACGCAGTTGGGACAGATGAGATAAAGGGAGAATTCTATAAGGAGTTTACAAAGAGTAGAGTTTTAACAGAAGAATTAGTAAAGCATATGAATATAGTTTTGGAAACAGGGAATATTCCAGAAGAATGGAAGAAATCAAGAACAGTAATGATACCTAAGACGGCAAAACCAACAGTGAAGGAATTGAGGCCCAAAGCTCTCACCAATGTAGGCTATAAACTGATGATGGCAGTAGTTAGGAATAGTATAAAGGAGCATGTTTGAATAAATGAGTTGGGAAAGGATACACAGGCAGGTTTTACAGAAGGCAGTAGAATAGAGAATAACCTATTTGTGCTTAGATATTGTGTAGATAAATCATTTTGGATGAAGAAACCATTAATAGTAGTATCAGTAGACTTTGCAAAAGCTTTTGATAGCATCAAACGAGATAGATTAGTGGAAGTATTAAAGAAAAACAAGATAAACCCAAAAGTTATAAATCTCATAGTAGGAGTATATACAGGAGATAGAACTAAGGTAGAGATAGGGAAAGGTGAAGAGGTAGAAATAGAAGTAATGAATGGAATACAACAAGGGTGCACGGCCTCCATCGCACTGTTCAAATTAGTTACATTTAGCATTATGCAGGACTTGGAATGGTTAGGTAGTGGATACAAAGATGAAGATATTAGGTTAGCGTCACTTTTCTTCGCAGATGATGGGACGTTGCTGGCTGACAGTGTGGGGGAGGCAGAGCAGGTGATTGATAGGATGAGGCAAATAAGAAATGAGTATGGGCTAGAGATGAACATGTAGAAAAACTAAATTATAATCTTTAACATGCGCTGACCACTTTTCAATATTTGATATCACCGCCGAGTGGCCAAGGACTACCCAAATTGCTGCCATACTGTCCTCAGACGGGACTTACAACGTTAATATGCATCTGAGGCTGTAGCACTAATAAGCCTCACTCGTTCTCAACATATTCAAGAGAGAACTTAATCATTCGAGGCGTCACTATAAAAATTCTAAAACCTACACCAAATAACAGGCGAGGCAAGTCCATCTGTGCCTCCATATGCCTACTGGTGCCAACGGTTAATGATATAGAAAAAAATTTAACTCACTTAGGTAAATATTCGTTTCCTTAACCAATCGAAGAAAAAAAATGGCGTCTGCACCTCACCCTAACCCCCGAGATGAGGTGCAGACGCCATTTTTTTCTTCATAGCACACGCCATTCCGGTGAAGATGGAAACATTTACAGAGTAAAAATTGCTTTGTTAGCATAACCTTCCCAGAGCTGCAGTTAAATAAACCTAACCTAACCTAACTAAACCTAACTAAACGTAACTAAACCTAACTCAACCTAACTTTACCTGGTTAGGTAATAGTGCAGAATAAGACCTTCTGTCCTTTCTTTTTCCTCTCCTTCCCTACATAGTATACATAGTGTACTCAACACACACACATGGTTGCTGTTAAAAAAGATATTAAGCTAATCTGGAAGACTATTAAGACTGAATACAAGGGGTTGTTATCTATACTGATAGATAAAAGAAGTTTAGGATTGGATAAAAGTTTGATTGTTAGTGCGGTATACATTCCCCCAGTGAATTCTAGATATGCAAATGCCGAGTATTTTGAATAGATCATTTTCTTTTGGTTTATGCAAATGAAAACTACTCACATTTACTTTGTGGAGATTTTAATTCTCATACTGAAATTATGCTGGACTATGTTATGCCTGAGGATGGTGATGGTAATGATGATGATGATGGTAATGGTGATTTATGTGAAGTACATCACATATTAAGTGAAATGAGAGTGGCTGGGACAAGGTACAACCAAGATGTAACACAAGGTAGGAACTCTTATGGGAGAAACTTGGTGACAATATGTAGTAATAATGATGTGTGTATCTTTAAAGGTAGACTAGATGAAGACCTTAGAGTGGGGAAACCCACAACTACACATGGTACACTGGTGGATTATGTCATAGGCTCACCAACAATGTTGAGAAATGTACAGGAATTTAGAATATTAGACTATGATCCATTGTACTCAGATATTCATTGTGGTATACATGTACAACTAAAAGTTAATAATGAGAAGATAAGGAATAATGATAAAAGTATTATGCATGTGAATAACTGTAACCTACCAGGGAAATGGAATGTAACAAAGGAAGTTGAATATAAAGCAGAAATTAATGAAAATGAGGTAAAGGAGTTAATAGAGCAGATGGATTTTATGTCAATTGAAGAAGTGAATTCTAGGTTAAAGAACATATTGTTAGAGCCAGCTTTAAAGGTATTCCCACTAAAGAAAATTAGAAATTATGTTAAGCAAAGTAATAATGCAAGTCTATTTGGGTATGACAATCAATGTTGGAAAACAAGGAAAGCCTACCATAAGGCCAGACATATATATAACCAAAGGAGTAATGAAGAAAATCAGAAAGACATGATAGAAAAAAGTAAGAAATATAAAGTTGAGTTGAAAAGAGTACAGAGTAAGGAAAAGGAAAACTTGGTGATTAAGTTAAAAGAAAACAAAAATAAAGATCCAAAAAAATACTGGAAAATATTAAAGGAAAGAAATGTTAATAAAAGCTAGACTACACTTACACTAGAAGATTTCTATCATCATTTTAAGAATTTGTCAGAAGAGAATAATTCAGTTGAAGAACTTATAATGGAACCGGAAAGTTCTGCACATGAGTTAAGAGAAATGCAAATACTGAATGATCCCATAACAGAAAATGAGGTGTTGAAAGCTATTGGAAAACTAAAGAATGACAAGGCACCTGGTTATGATAACATTATTAATGAATACATCAAAGGTACTAAAAATACTCTTTATAATTTGTATGTTAAAATTTTCAATAGAATCTTAGATACAGGATATTTACCAGAGGAATGGTTAATAGGGGTTATTGTTCCTTTGTATAAAAGTAAAGGTGATGTTGATGATCCACATAACTATAGGGGTATAACTTTGCTAAGTTGTTTAGGTAAGCTATTCACATCAATAATAAATGACAGACTAACACATTTTTCAAATAGACATGATATTGTAAAAGAAACACAAGCCGGGTTTAGGCAAGGTTATAGTACCCTCGACCACATATTCCTACTTAAGAGTATAATTGACTTGTTTTTATGGAAGAGGAAAAAACTGTTCTGTCTTTTTATTGATTACAGGAAGGCATTTGACACAATATGGAGGGATGGGCTTTGGTATAAGATGATAAAAGCAAATATAGGTGGTAAAGTATTTAATGTTATTAAAAATATGTATGAATATAAAATCATGTGTTAAGTTGAACCAAAAAACATTTTTATCTGTACTAAAGGAGTAAGACAGGGTGAAAATCTCTCTCCATTATTATTTGCTCTATATGTTAATGATATTGAAGATTCTTTGATAGAAAACAACTGTAATCATTTGTTATTTGATGATGACTTTCTTGATTTACATTTAAATTTATTAGTAATGATGTATGCTGACGACACAGTTATTTTAGCTAATAGTGAAGAGGAAATTAAAAATATGTTTAAAGCATTGGAATCATATTGTGAGCAATGGAAGTTAGAGGTGAACAACAGTAAAACAAAGGTTGTAGTGTTCAGTAGAGAGAGGATGAATTATGACACCTATAGTTTTGTGTTTAAATTTTGTGTTTAGGGAAGAGAATATAGAAACAATAAGCGAATAAAAGTACCTTGGAATTTCATTTAATTATAATGCAGATTTAGAATTGGCCAATTAGAACTTAAAAAAGGGCTACCAGAGCGATGTATTCACTTATTGGAAAATGCTGTAAATATGACCTACCAATTGATTTACAACTTGAGTTATTTAATACAACTGTGATGCCAATTATGACATATGCTTGTGAAATATGGGGTTACAGTGTTGATAGAGAGGTGAAGCAATTGCAGATGAAATTTTTCAAACATGTATTGTACGTTCATAAGAATACAAGTACAGATATTGTGTATGGCGAGTTAGGAGAATACCCACTTGATGTAATTATTAACACTAGAATGATAGGATACTGGTCAAGGCTGATAACAGGTAAAACTACTAAATTAAGTTTGATACTGTATAAAAGTTTATTATATCTAGACTCAACAAACATGTACTCATCTCTTTGGATTAGTCATATAAGAAATATTTTGAATAGCTGCGGTATGTCAGACATATGGTTAGATCAACAAGTTAATAATCCTGAATGGCTAAAGAAAGCAATAGAAAGGAAACTGAAAGATCAATGGATTACAACATGGCACAGTAATATTTCAACAAAGGGAATTTGTAAGAGTTATAGCATGTATAAAGAATTGTATGTTATGGAAGATTATCTATTGAAATTAAGAAAAAATATCAGAATACCATTTACTAAAATAAGAGCAAATAATAATAGATTACCAGTTGTGACAGGAAGATATGAAAATGTAAGTAGAGAAGAAAGATTATGCACGAAGTGTAGAAGTAATGTTGTGGGAGATAAATTTCATATAATGTTGTTATGTCCTAATGAAAATATTGTTGAACTACGAAACAGATATATTCCATATTATTATAGAAATAACCCAAATTTAAATAAATTTACTGCTTTGATGCAAAGTAAAAATGCAAAAAATTTGACCAATGTTTCCTATTTCTTGAGAGCTATCTATAAAATATTTAGGTAATTCGCTAAAGAGTTTTACTCCAGGATTCTGTTATTATTGTTATGATACTGTTTATTTCTTTTTTGTAATTATCATTGAAATTATATATATATATATATATATATATATTTTTTTTATTATTATCTTTTACCCATGGCGCCGGTAGGCTTCAGGGAGACCTTAGATGGTTGGCCTCCGCCCGTTAGTAGCGTAGGTTAGATTTTTTAAGTGACGCCTTGTTTCTTCTTATTGATAGGCTCATGCTGCCAGCGGAAGCTCCTCGCGCATATAACGTTGCAGTCCCGGCGAGGATGGTGTTATGGCAGCATGTGGGTGATCTTAGGCCACTCGGCGATAGTAACGAAGAAAAGTGGCTAGCCTGTGCCGAGGCTCGAACGCAGGACCCTGAGCTGTGCTCCATACTTTGTTTACAAAGTCTGAGCAAAATAAATTGAATCTGAATCTGAATCACACACACACACACACACACACACACACTCAACACATCTGTGTAGGTTTCAAGCGGCGCTCAACATTATTTACCTCGCAAAACGTCTTTCAAGTTAGGTTAGGTTAGGTTAAGTTATGGTTAGGTTAAGTTATGTTAGGTTGGTTAAGTTATGTTTGCTTTCTTTGACAACAACTTCCTTCATAACAACTGGGCACATATCATCCTATTTGTTCTTCATAACACTGTTGTACAGATCAAGCATGCAGCATAAACATTCTTTCTTCTATAGACACTCACTAGCATGAGGACAAAGCATTACCTCACTCTACACAAACTTCACCTATAATATTAGTTAATAGTTCATTGGCATTAAAGTTTTTCTTGCTCCTAAATGTTATAGTGTTCTTAGGGCTGATTTCACAGTCGTCTGGTAACGTTCTTAACAACAAGCCTTACCAACCTGCTAAGAGGCATTACCTACACCTCAATCCGATTTCACAGTCGTTGTTTTGGTGGTATCGGCAATCCCCAACCTGGTGTCGATCAAAACCTCTGATTCGGTAATGTTGGTATGCCGGAGCAGCGGGAAATGTAAACATTGCATCAGCTGAGTGGAAGACACTCAAGACAGGCGACAAAATCAAAATGAGCACTCCACGAGAGAAGGCAACACCGCTTACTTACGAGAACAAGATTACTCTTGTGGGCCTCATTAGAGAAAATGAGGCAATTCTAAACAAAAAAACAGACCACAGGAGCATTGAAAGGAAGAGAAAGGCTTGGAAACAAGTAACTGATGCCTTCAACGCGGCATATCCACTGGCAGTTCCCAAGAACACCACTCAATTGAAGCGCGCCTGGGAGTACACAAGGAACAAGTAAGTACCACATGAACATTGTAATCACTCTATCTACCTATCAATATGTATCTAGAGCCTGTTCCTAATAGCTGTCCTAAGGGAACTCTCACTTTATCATTGTAGTTTCATACTCTTTTCCTCTCATTCCTCGCTCACACTTTCATCTCAAATACCAGAGCATTCTGTCCTCCAATTTTAATAGAATTCGTTCTCTTTTATTAACTGCATGTACAATATTTGCCATCTCACTTTGGTCTTCCTTCATTAAATTTCCATAGTGAGCTTATATTACTTAAAAAAGTTTAATGTTTCAGGGTCAAGGCAGATGACTGCCAATTCAAGAAGAAGGTGCGGGCAACTGGAGGAGGTCCACCCCCTACGCCTCCAAAGTACAACTCTCTGACAGAGGAGGTCAGAAATCTGTTAAGTTTTGAATTAATCTGCAGTGAAACGCAGTATCACAATGAGCTGTCAGACCTGCCACCAAGCCCCACACCACAACCTTCTGCTGCTTTTCCTCCTACCTCTCCCATTGTGGTACATGAAGATGAAATTGGTAAGAGACTCCTCCTTATTTATATATATATATATATATATATATATATATATATATATATATATATATATATATATATATATTTGTGTGTGATTAGAGATATACATGTATATATCAATATTGAGATATAGGTACCTTGTTTTTGATTGTTTTTATCTATTAGTAAAAAGGCATAAGCACTCAGACAATTGCTGATGAAGTTTCTAGATGCTAGTCATGAAGATGGGCTTACAGAGGGTGAGGGAATCAAATGATTCACACTAAGATGCTGCAGTTCTCATAACTTCTAATCTATCCTTACAATTCTTCAATTTCTGTAGGGTCAAACCTGTACCCCTCAAATGCTTACTACCTTGTTTGATATTACATGGAGTGCAGCTGTGTTGTGTAAGGGTGTTTCTCTTTCTCAGCTTATTTTCTTTAATTAATGCAATATTTTTTCTTCTAGAATGGATGACAGATGAGAACATGTAGGAACACTGTCAGTTGACTGTTGGCCAGGCATCACCGAACCCGCCAGCTCCAGAGGAGCAGACTTCTGGTAGTAAGGCATTGTATCAGTCAGCCAACAAGAGGAAGGGTGAAATGCGAGAGGGAGCAGGTAAGAGGCGAAATCCGTTCAATGAGCGACAGCGTTCATATTTGAAGCTGCAAGAAAAACGTGAACAAATAAATCAGAAAATTCTTAAAAATCTTACTGAAAAGCATGACATGGAAGTCAAAACTCTGGAGAGTATAACAGTTATGTGTAATGCTGTGGTTAATATGTGTGGCAAAGTTGTTGAATATATTGATGCAACAAAACACTAAACACACACACATACATTTTTCTTTTCAAGGGCAATGGAATTTTTTATTTTGTTTGTAACAAAGGAAGCATTAGATGTACTATTAAGTTTTATTTAATTCATTGATTTATTTTGTTGTAATTGTTATTTGAACACTATGAAGGCATTGAATTTAATATTTATTTGTTAAGATAAAGAAGATGTATTTATTTTTTAAATGGAAATATTTATTTTATTAGTATAAGAGAAAGGATATATATATATTTTATCAATTTGAAATATAGTTAAGTCAAAACATATTTATTTCATATAATTTATTTGTTTCTTTACTTTCCTAACTTTACTTGAGTGTGCAGTGGTACTATACAAAAAGATGCCTCTGCCATCACAGGCTGTGGCCAACCACCAGAGCCCCAAATAATATAGTCTAAGCTAAACATGGATACAACATAAAAAAAATATTATGGTGTACAGAAAGACAAAATTAGAACCAAGTTTCCACCACAGCATTTCTCACTTGTGTGCCACAACCTGCATTGACAACTTCATCATTACCTTCATCATTATCATCATCATCACCAGCATTGTGAACATCATCACTCTCCTCCAGGGGTGTTCTCCAATCTATAGCAATATTATGAAGCACGGCACAAGCCATGATAATTCTCTTTGATGTCCGCAGCTCTGTACGGAGTGGTCTTTTCAAACATGCAAACCGTTTCTTTAGGACACCAAAGGATCTTTCAACACAGTTTCTTGTTGCAACATGAGCTGCATTGTAGTTTTTTTCTTTTTCGCTTTGAGGATTTTGAATGGTGGTCAAGAGATACGAGCGGCATGGATAGCCGCTGTCTCCAAGCAAATACATAGCTCTGTAATTTTCTTGCTCAAGGGTGGTACAAATATGAGTTCTCAAAAATTCGAGCATCATGCACACTACCTGGCCAACTGCAAATAATATTAGTAAATTTTAGATTGCTATCACACACAGCTTGAATGTTGAGCGACATAAAATCTTTTCTACATCTGTAATACTCAGCATTTTCTCCTCCTGGATTTTTAATGGGTACATGTGTGCAATCTATGCACCCAAGGACTACTGGCATTCCAGATATTTTGAAGAAGTCTGCTGCTTTTTGGCGTGCTTCATTTGGGGCTGGAAATTTGATGTAAGTTAGTGCCAAAGAGGCGATCATCCTTGATACACTCTGCACAAACCTGCACACAGAGGCTGCTGAAATTTCCCCACAATCAGCAACACAAAGTTGGAAACTACCAGTGGCAAGGAAGCAAAGTGTTGCTAGGAGCTGTAGTTTCAATGGTATGCTGCATCCTGAAAAAAATGGATAAATGCACGTATCATGATTTGTTACAAGCTTATATGAACTTACATGTTTATTATACAACTTTCAAAATTACAAGAGATATTAAATTGTCGGATAATGTACTAAAATGCTCTAAAGCATACCATTCAGTAACTCATTAATTAATAGCTTGACTTGTCACCGTGACTACTGCATACATCCATGCACCCTTTACTCTTACATAAAGAAGCTATAACTACCCTCTTCCATTCTTGAGGCACAGTTCCCTGCCTCCATGCTAATCTCCATATATACTCTATCCACATAGACAGCCATACAAAATTTAAGTACCTCTGCCACTTATAATCCTCGGAGCAATTGGATGTAGCCGCTCAAGTAAATCAAACACAGCATCCTTGCTTAGCCTGTAACGCTGATCAAATTCTTCCTCAGTAAGCACTAGCAGAGGGTCACTACGATCACGAGCAATCACACGCGGCACTCGGATCTCTTCAATTTCTTAATGCTGACGCTGCATTTCTTGGAGAACATCATGTAAGGCGAACATGCTGATCTGTTGGTTGAATTATAACTGTTGTTAACTGCTCACAATTGCAGTAAGACATGGGTAAATGTAAGATCCATTAGTAACAAATTGAATTTTGTACAAGTTGCTAATATGCATCACCTACTTTTGCGTTCATATTTCGCATCACCTTACTTTATTCATAAAACCAGTGCAGCTTGCCTAACCTAACCCAACCCAACACACACTCCTAACCTAACCTAACCTATTCTCCTCTACTTTATAGGTATGTAAAGGTCTTTGATAAGAAAGGGAACTAAAAAGACCAATAATAATACTGGGAAAAGCTATGAAAAGTTTATTCCCATTTTACTAGCTTGAAAGTTGTTTACAGCCTGCACTGGTTTCCTGATATAACTGGCACATTAATAAATCAATCCAACTACTATTTTTCTCAGTATTTCGGTAAATAGCATCCTCCAGACATTCTTACCCATTTCATCGTGTAGATCTTTTATCTCTCTGAGTATTTAGATAGTTGAATTAGGTAAGCAAATTAAGAAACAACCGTAATATTAGAATTTTAATGATCAGGGGGTCCAGCGGGCGAAGCCCCAGGTTAGGACGTAAGGTTAGGTCATGTTTGATGATTTATTTTTAGTTTGATCATTTTGCCAAAAAACAGTTATCATGTTAATTTAAAACACATTGAAATATAGCATAATAATAAAGTTTTGTCTTGTAAATTAGAGGACACTGTTTGTAAATAAAAGGATACCGTTTTCCGAAAACTTCTTTTTCTCTTCCTCATCGCCTTACACATGCACTGTTAAAGCCTACCATTACTTTGGTAACAAATTCCATATGCCCTAAGCATACATACCAGGAATATCACGGCAAGGAGGTATAACAGATGTACGTCTGGTTGACAGTTTTAACGCTTATCAGCTGGAGGTCCTCTCCAGTTAGGTCATATTTGATTATTTATTTTTAGGTTGATAATTTTTCTAAGAAACGGTTATCATATTAATACAAACCACATTGAAATCTAGCATAATAATATAGTTTTGCCTTGAAAATGAGGATACTGTTTTCCAAAAACTTACCTTTTTCTCTCCCTCATTGCCCTACACATGCACTGTTAGACTTAAATGTGTTTCCTACCATTACTTTAAAACCAAATTACATATGCCCTAAGCATACATACCAGGAATATTACGGTAAGGAGGTGTGGCAGATGTAAGTACGTCTGGTTGACAGTTTTAACACTTATCTGCTGGTGAGATGATGACTGATGATTTCGCGCCGCCATTCAAATTCTTCAAAAAAAATTTCATATTATCATTATACCCATACAACATGTTACTGTATTGTTAAATAATTTTTCGCATATATTTTAGGAAATAATATAGCTATACAGGGATAACAATTTGTTTTATTTGCTAAAAATTACTTTGTTAAGCTCCGTTGGGGAGGTCCCCCAGCTCACAAGCCTGCGTTACCAAAGGTTCCAATCTCTGGTATGGTTTCAAACAAACAAAACCGCGAAAGATGACTGTGAAATTGGATTTGCTGATGGTGGTGGAGATCGCTGCTCATTGGTAACGATCTGAACAATACGAAGCGACTGTGAAATTAGCCGTTAGTATTCTCAAGTTTGTAGCGGAGGGTAGTCGGCTACATAAGGATTGGAACAACACCCAGGCTTGGCTTTGGTAGTTTATTGCTGCACGAGTTGTTAGACACACAAATAGCTTGTACAGAGGACAGAGAGCCTGGAGATGGTGAGTGATGTATGAGGGAAGCCACGAGGCTTGACTACCCGACGTGAGCTGTGGTGTAAGCTAGTGGTAGACTCGTGGTAGACTGATGGTTGACTGACCTAGCGATGTGTGTGTCGGTGGCTTATATTGGGCGTCACGGATCTCGTGGTTACGTGAGGTGAAGTGACAGGTGAGGTGAGGTCAAGTTAATCTCGACCTCAGCCGCGGTCTCGAGGGAAGTAATTATAGGCTCGGGCTGTGGGTGTGTGTGCATGTGGGTGTCGCTGCTACATCACTCCCCCCCCCCTAGTGACGAGGAAAGAGGAACGTAAAAGAATATACATAATACAACATAGAGACAAACATATGCCGTAAATAGTCTTGATGAGGTGGAGAGGCGTGATGACGAGAGGCATCGCCGGCGTGGCTGCAGGGCTGCGGCTGCAGGAGTGCGGGGGGCTGTAGAAGTCACCTGGGCTGCTGAGATGCGAGGCTCCGTGGAGGATACGTGAGGAGCAGCAGGAGGAGCAGTGACGACGCAGGTGCAGCTACATACTATGTAGTACGAGGGTTGGAGGACGGCTCCGTGCTGGCAGCGTGGGCGTGTGTGTTGACGTCGAGCGGCGGGCTGCGGTCGCGGCAGGGCTCCGGGCGGGCCGCGTGGGCGAGGGGCAGCGGGCGGAGCAGAGTGAAGGCGGTGAAGACTAGCCGTGGCGTGGCACGTTGAGGGGCGTGGGAGAGTGCCTCGTGGCTGCAGTGCTGAAGGGCTACTGGGCTGCAGAAGGCCGCGGCGCAGGGCTGCAGCAGGTCGCGGTGCAGGGCTGCAGGAGGCGCGAGGGTTGGCGACTCGTAGCAACAGTAGGGCTGCAGGAGGCAGGGCTCCGGGCGGACAGCGTGGGGCTGCAGGGCTGCGGCAGCGATCTTGTAGTGAGGCGTGAGGGCTGCAGGAGAGGCGTGAAGGTTGTCGATGCGTAGCAGCGATAGTGCTGCAGGAGGCAGCAGCGGTGTTGTTCCATTGTTCGGTTTTGTCACTCCGGGAGTCACCAATTGTAGCGGAGGGTAGTCGGCTACATAAGGATTGGAACATATTAGCGTACGGGAGTGCTACATAAGGATTGGAATAACACCCAGGCTTGGCTTTGGTAGTTTATTGCTGCACGAGTTAGTAGACACACAAGTAGCTTGTACAGTGGATAGAGAGCCTGGAGATGGTGAGTGATGTGTGAGGGAAGCCCCGAGGCTTGACTCCCCGACGTGAGCTGTGGTGTAAGCTTTTTTCTATATCATTAACCGTTGGTGCCAGTAGGCTTATGGAGGCTGAGATGGACTTGCCTTGCCTGTTATTTGACGTAGGTTATGGACTTGCCTTGCCTGTTATTTGACGTAGGTTATCAGATTTTTTTTTATAGTGACGCCTCAAATGTTCATGTTTTCTCTTGAATATGTTGAGAACGTGTGAGGCGAACGTGTGAGGCTAATCGCTGCTACAGCCTCAGATGCATATAACGTTGTAAGTCCCGTCTGAGGACAGTATGGCAGCAATTTGGGTAGTCTTTGGCCACTCGGCGGTGATATCAAAGAATGAAAAGTGGTCAGCGAATATCGGGGATTCGAACCTGGGACCCTAGGCTCGCACACCCGAGCGCTAGACCACTGTACCACTGCCTCCCCATAGCTAGTGGTAGACTCGTGGTAGACTGATGGTTGACTGACATAGCGATGTGTGTCGGTGGCTTATATTGGGTGTCGCGGACCTCGTGGTCACGTGAGGTGAGGTGAGGTCAAGTTAATCTCGACCTCAGCCGCGGTTTTAAGGGAAGTAATTATAGACTCAGGCTGTGGGTGCATGTGGGTGTGTCGTGTATGTGAGTGTCGCTGCTACAGGTTTCTTAACACCAATATTAGATTAATTTGCATAGGTTCAAAAGTGGAAAACATTTGAGTGTGAAACATTTTGATATGGACACTGATTGAGATGAAAATTTCACCTCCACCACCTCTTGTGTGACCTCTTATGTAAATGTGAGTCAATGGGGTAATTTCCCTTATCTTGGCACAATCCTATTTGTCAAGCCAAGTCTCAGCTATAGCCAGAACATCAAACTCACTTTCATTAATCAGCTCCCTTAATTCAACTGTTTTATTCCCCACTGACTCAATGTTAACAAATCTACAATGTACTCCTCCTCTCTGACACCATTGGCTCAGTGTCTAGCATTGACAGTGTGATGGGTTTCCTGTTGAGTATCTTATGCAGTTTGTACATTTGACTTCATTAGAGGTATATACATGGCCTTGTACTGTGGTCTCCAGCACATTTACCACAGTTTGCAGAGTCAACATTCTTTTTCAAGTTACAGTTTATGTCAGCATGACCCTAACCTCTCACAATGGTAATATGGTATCAGTCACAACATCCCCATTGTTATGAATTACCTTCCTTACCAGCTAACTCCCTTTCGGTAACACTTTCAAAATTCATCCCAACACTTCCTCTCTCAGTGAATTGTTATTGTTATCACTTAGTGCATCAGCAAGTTCATCTTTCCTATCAGACACACTGTGAGTTTCATCATTACACCTCACAATCAAGACATTCTTATTCATGACTGTTCCAGCATTATAAGTATCATCATCATCATCATTATCATCATTACCAACACAGTCCCTTGTACCATTCCCTTGTTCCATCATTAACCTCAAGGCTGACTGTATTAACCTTAAGAGTACAAAGTCTTTCTATCAAGTCCTTATTAGTCTGGGTAACATTATCAATCTGTTCCTTCAGTACAGCACTCTTTGCCTCTCTCCACACACACTCTTTACCTCTAACTCTCTCCACACACACACTCTTTGCCTCTAACTCTCCACACACACACGCACACACTTTTCAGACCACTCACTACCTCTACAAGATCACTATGCTTCTCAAAAACACTGTAACACCATTTTTATATTGAGCAAATTCTTTCTCAAGCTTACAAACCTTAGTGTAAACAATGTACATTTTCTCTTTGCCACAGCTAACATCAGTCTCGAGATATAATACCACAGGCTACAAACATTACACTGCCGGTAGTAGTAGTAGTAGTGGTGGTGGTAGTAGTATGGATAGTAGTAGTGTTGGGTGTTGAATAGTAGGTTAACAGTAGTAGTAAATCATGTAGTGATAGTAGTAGTAGTCTAGGATGCATTATAATAGTAGTAGTTCTTAGTCCAAAAGATAGTGGAATGTCATAGCATTGAGCTATTTGCATCCAGTCAGCCTTTCTGATATCTGTAAGCTGTTCATATGTAGGGTATTGCGTAAATTCCTCGAGATTGAACTGATTCGCAGTCATGAAGAAAAACTCACGCAAAAGATGCAAGAGGACACTTGGTTAGGGACAACACAACTGACGGAAGGACACGTGATGAACAACCACGGGCGAGTTATTACACACGCACAGAACCAAGTTAATCTCTCACGAGTGCTTACCGCAGGACAGTTTAGACTGGGTATGATAGCCTAATATGAGCTGATCCCGAAGAGCATGAATCTAGTAAACACTGAAGCAAAGGTCCCGAACAGTTTATGGTTAAAGTTGCCAGTCTTTTCTGCACTACACGACTGTATGATAACCACAACCTAATGTGCTCGTGAAAAAAACATACTAAGCACGATAACTAGTCACTGAAGCATCTGCCAGTATCAATACAAAATAGTGGCTAGTTATGACTGGATGGGAAGGTCTCACAAGCAAAGTATAGTGAAAAGAGCGTAAAAGTGGAAAAAGTTAGACTCTAATAAACAATATTGGGCAACTAAGTGGCTGATCCTGGTCACGGCAACAATTATTTGTTACGAGAACAAATAATAAAAATAGGTTCTTTAAAAATAATTATATTTAAGCCCAATAATTAAAGTAAACAAAATTCAGCTACTATAGTCAGACACACCTTAGAGTGTGGCCGGGGTGTTCCCGTCGTGGGGAATAACCGTGTTACAACGTTGCCACGTGTAGAGATTTGCCGCGCAAATTCAAATCAATTTCGTATTTAAAAAATTTATGAGGCCCGAATCGTGTATCTGGCAACATCATATGTCATATGTGAAGTTTTCTTGAGTGATAAAATGCATTATCCAGAACGAAAGGGAAATTCATTAATAGGTACTGCTTTTTATTAGCAACACTGTAAAATATGTATGCCACGTTTCTTTATATGTTTATATATATATATATATATATATATATATATATATATATATACATATATATATATATATATATATATATATATATATACATATATATATATATATATATATATATATATATATATATATATATATATATATATATATCTTATCCATTATAAGTTTACTGTTTCTTCATACATTATAATACTATGAATAAACGTGTATGCATATTTCCTGATCATGTCTGCCATGGTTTTACTTACATTAAAACATTTCTACAATGCGGATTAAAAGACACGTGGCAGACCTGTAAAAGGGTATTTCCCGAACGTTTCCGCTCGCCAGCCACACTTTTGGGCGAGTCTGACTATAGTAATTAACAAAATAAATAACAATAACTTGAAGAATAAATGCACCAGTGGAAATACACACACAAATATAACACAATAATACACACAAAAATATGAAGATAAACCTTAAACTAATCCTACATGTAACACTTATCCTAGCTTACTACCTAGAGCAAAACACGTGAAGCAGCAAAGAAGAGTGAAGTGAAAGAGAACACAGCCTTGCCCAAGGATCTTTTACAGAAGGATATGCGAATGCAATGTAGATTGCCGAGGAAAAAGTGTGTCGCAGCTGTATCCTGTCAGATGGCGCCACCGTCATCAAAACAAACCCTTGGTGGGCGGAGCTTCAGCCGCTCCACAGTTGGACTTGGACAAAATTGAAAATGTCGTCTAAGGCTTATTGGAGATCCTGCTGTGTTTGTGGCAAAAATAAGAAGACTCATCCTCAAGTGAGGCTTCATGTGTTTCCCAAGGATGTCTGAAGGTATGCAAGAAGGGGTAGTGATATGTAAAATGAGTTAATAATGTATGAATCGTAAAATAAGATGAACATTTTAAAGATCACTCAGATTTGAATATATAATTTTCAACCAACATTCTATTACCTTCTGGCTGAATGTAAAACTACAATTTGTTTGTGGAAAACTGTTATATGTTACCACGAAGCTATATACAATTGTTTAAGTGCTAAAGCGTTGTGGAACAGCTATTTGTTTAATAAAAAGTTAATGAAAATATTTGACTTGAGTAAAATGCATTTATCTAGTTTGAAATAATACGTTTATTATTACAGTTACATATTTGCAGGCTGCATGTAGTACTTTTTCCAGTAATGTAATACTCTGCACACATATATGTCTGATTAGTTATGAATCTAAAATGGGCCTTCGTTGCAGACGAATGCAGTGGCTCAAGACACTGAACATCGTCTATGAAAAGCAGAGACAAGTCATCTGCGGGGACCATTTTGAGTCAAAATGGAATGACTGCAAAAGCTACCTGCTTCGTGGCGCGACTCCAATTCCCCCAGGTAAGTTATCTAGACTCAGTACTAAAAACAATTTACTATCACCTCCACACCTGGCACACCGATCATTTCAAGCTTTGGACGTACAAGGGGACCATCTGCCATTTGTGTGTGCATGTATACTTATAGTTGTATTTACCTAGTTGTAGTATACAGGGCCTGAGCTACACTCCTGTCACCGTATCTATATTTGTACAGTTTTTACTTCAGTTGTACATTCCTTGTCACTATCATCTTTCAGTCCATTACAAGTTCCTATAAATATCTGGGAAACCTGCCTTTTTTTTTGTACCGTTTAAGGAAATTCCCTATTGCATTTTTTGTTTGTGTCGGATTGATTAAAAAAAAATATATTAATGTATATTATTTTTGAAAAAGTACATTCTGTGATTAATTTATATTATTGTTGCTTTCCTACAGATGGCTGTGTTCAGCAAGAACTTCCAACGAAGATGGGTAAAATATGAGTTAAATGTTTTTATCTCATATATATATATATATATATATATATATATATATATATATATATATATATATATATATATATTATATATATATATATATATATATATATATATATATATTATATATATATATATATATATATATATATATATATATATATATATTATATATATATATATATATATATATATATATATATATATATATATATATATATATATATATATATACACACACACACACACACACACACACACACACACACACACACACACACACACTCACGTATGTCTGTTAGTAGACAGCTTTCTTCTCTTTTTCAGTGACAATTATTTAATTGTTGTAAAGTATTACTGTATAAGTTATAATTCCTAAACAGCATGATTGCAAACCTCGTATGAATATTGAACCCTAACTTTGTGCAGAATGCCATGATGCAAGTGGCACTATTGACCTTACAGACACTGCCCAACATTCTCAAGTGGTGACTCTTGATTATAGTAAGTTAATATTTAAGAAAGACAATTTATTAAATTATAGCAAGACATGTGAATACTATACTTTGCACTTCATTCTTATCTTTGGTAGCCTATGTTAGGTGTGTTTGCTGAACAAAGCAGCATGTTTGCTACCCATTGTATTACCAGTTGTTAATGTCACTTGTGCTGTATTTACCTTGTATTAATAATACAATGGAGCATACGTGTCATGTACTTTGATGTTTGTCTCATGTCACCTTAACATTTACAGATTTGGATTGCACCAACTTTGGGCAAATCAATTATGAAGAGATGGACCACCAAGATGTAGCTAGCCCTGATTCTTCCATCTGGTGTGCTCCAAGTCACCTGGAGGACACTTCATCTAGTGTAGATCTAGGTGCAGGTTAGCTGTATTGAGTGTGCTTATATGTTACATGTATCTCCTGCCGTTACAATTGCATAGACTCAATCCTACAAATGTTCTGTCATCACAATAACGTTTTTAAACACAAGACAGACCAGTAAAATTCTGTAATTTGATTATAGTACGTTGATCCTTCACTTCAAAAAACAGATATTATTAATACTTTTACCATTCATGAAAAACACCAATGATACCAATAGTAACTTTTCCAGGGGTGTAGTAATTGATAATTAAATTAGTTATATTCATAGGTATTTCATAACAATAAGTCCCTCCAAGTGGTTCCAGTGACTGAAACTTACTTCTCATCACATATGCTACTCTTGCAATCTTCTATTTTTCTATCTATAACTCTGAAGCATCATTACCCTCTAGGTACTTCCCTCATACAGTTGACCACGACACACAAGTGTTTGTTTGTCCCAGCATTGAAAGAGTGCTTGGTGTAAGGATGTAAGCCAGGCCTGTCATCTCTATCTCTTCAAGGATCATTTACTCTTTTGATCCACTTAACTGTTAGACTCTCTTAATAAGCTATTTCTAATTATCACCATGTGTCAAACAACCTCGATTACCACTTTACATAGTTCTCCTACACAGTCTCATTAATGTTTTAATCTTATCTTTACAGCTAACACAGTCCTCTTATATAACTTTTATCCACTGTTGTGTTACATTCGATGTCCACAACTCTTGCAATCTAAATCCCTTTCTTCCAGATTCCCTTCATGGATAATGTCATCTATCTCATATCTTTTCATGATTGCATTTGTTCACATTCTTACTTTTGTGTATCCTTGATCTTAAACCCTCATTCCACATGTACATCTCAATCCCTTATGTTAGTGTTGGTTTGCTTATACAATTATTAGTATTAGCATTTATTTGTATTTCTTCAACTACATGTCTACTGTATTACCATTGATCCCGAGCAATTAGATTTCTCCTTCTAATGTGATATCAATATTACAGAGTGGAATGACACTGAAGTGTGTGTGATTACCATCTCTTCAGACAGCCAAGAGAATCCTCCTTCACAGTCTGCCATCCATACTTCCACTTAGGTGAAGGAGACCATTCACTTACATCATGTTGCAGGTAAGAACTCACCCATCACTTTTGATTCTGACATAAACCCTAACATCTATGTAGAATGCTTTCATTCCATGCAACAACTTTCCATCTAATCCACAAATCTTCCGTACAACATTCGTTGCCTTACATTCTGCTCTGCTGTGTTCTTTCCTATTCCATGAGTAAAACTTCATTAATCATCTATCTATAAAACATTTGTTCCTAACTACCTACTACTCCCAGTACATGGACCTGGCAGAAAAGTGTCTATGTCTTTATACCAAGCTGTTATCTACAAAAACACCTTCAATCCTCACAATAACATTCCTACATCATTGATCCCAGACTTCACTTATTCCTCCATCTACAGTAATGTTGGACTCTAAATATTTAAAGCGTTCCACCTCTTTAACCAGTTCAACATTCAATGCATCATGCATCCTTCTACCACCAACACCCTTAGTGCTTGCTATTAATTTTTTTCTTATTCACTCAAATTCCTCCTACACAATCGTACAAATTCTTCCACCAACTGATACAATTTCTCCTCCGAACCTGCCACTAAAGTTGTATCATCTGCCAACAGTAGCTGATTTATCTCTTCAGATTTATCAAACAAAGACCACGACCTATCATTCTGGCATTAATTACCCTTACCACACCCTCCGTATAAATATTGAACAGCCATGGTGCCATCTCACATCCCTGACGTAGTCCTACGCCAACAGGAAACCATTCACTCAGGCTATTTTTAAGTTCATAAAAGTCTAAATAATTCTTATCATTTTGTCAAAAAATATTCACACCTGATCCACACAGCTTCGTCCTCTTCTGAAGCCACATTGCTCCTCACAAATAACATCTCCTGTACCCTCTCTGATCCTCATTCCTCATTATCAGTACCCTATCATATAGCTTACCGATTACACTCAACACACTTATACCACTAAAACTAGCACACTCATACTTATCACCTTTACTTTTATACAAGGGAACTACATACACTCGTCCAATCAACTGGTAACAACCATGTCACGAAACACATTTAACAATTTTACTAACCCCTTATACGTCCTCTTTCGTGAATTTGCGTTATTAAACTTTCCATTCCATTGCAACAATCTAAGTCTTTCTATCTTCCTCTACATTAAACAGTCCTTCAAAATACTGAGCCAATCTTTCTCTATCTTCCCATCTTACAACTGCCATTACTCTACTCCTATGACCCTCAATTTCACACACATACACCTGCTTCACAAAATGTTCACTCTTCGTTCCCTCAAGATGACTAGAGTGACTCATTACCAAAAATAGCCATGGATAATGGCAGCATAATTGCATCCCCTACGAGCCTGTCTACCTCGTTGAGGGGTGCAAACACTCCAGGTGCAGAACCATTGCCTTCATGGCTCATGTGCATACAAGGTACAACATTTATTATCATGAATGTTTGTATGTTTGTTTGTAATATTTTTTAAGTAGTTTTTTTTTTGTTTGTTGTGTGAGTGATTCACTACACACTAGAAATATAAGTTACCAAAAAAATGTAAAGTGAAATTAATACAAATGGAAAAGTATTGTCTTGAACTTTTTAGTTATTATTTGCATTTTGTTTAGGGTGGAGGGAGGCCAAAAGTAAGACTTTATCTTGTGTTAGAAAAAGAAAGAACTCTTACAACAGTATTTTGACTAGCATTCAATTAAAAGAAAATGTAATGGATATGGAAATGCATTATACTGTGAAAACAGGTGACACAATAAGTAATGTATGTAAGTTTTACAGAATGTTCTGCATCTGATGGGCAGCACTAGGCCTCCCTCACACCCTCACACCAGGCCACCATCACACCCTCACACCGAAGTCTTACAAGAAACGTAAGTTATTGAATAATTTACTCCATTTATTTTATATATTAGGTTGTAATTTAGGATTACGGCCTATCCCATAATATACCTGATCATGCTTAAGGCCGGGATCACACATACGCGGTTCAGCGATACATTTCATTGCAGATAGCTATCCGCAATCAGAATTGAATGCAGTCGATCCGTATTGAACGTATTTGATCTGCAAAGATCCTCATTGAACGGCCACTGACCCGCCCGTCAGCAGCTATATCCTCTTTATATACCAAGTGCATTGTCTTAATACTACTTTTAATCAATTATTTGCATTCTAGTAATATGTGTAAAATGTGTTATTATGGATTTAAATTTTATAAATAGTTACGTCGCTGTCGAGACGACGAAAGGTTGACAAGTGTGAAAGCGTGTACATTTCACGCAATCCACGGCGCTTTGTGGGACCATCATCAAATGGGCGCCGTGGTGACAATGGCGGTCGTGACGTGTGAAAGCGTCCATAGACACCCAGGGTTATTTGAGAGCATGCCGTCGTACCATGGACGGCGCACGGCGGAAAGTTGATACGTGTGAAAGGGGCCTAAGTAACTTTGGTTAAGCATTGAGGCGTGGAAGGTGAGATAAGAGAGAGCAATTAAAAGAAGTCATGTCATTGGGACACTGTAATGGGTTATGAATGAGAGAAATGTGTGTATGGAAAGCAAGAGTGGCAAGAGCTGCTTGCTCTGTACAGGGGCCTTATCCGCCCATGTATGGAGTATGGCTCTCATGTCTGGGGGGGGTCAATTCATACAGCTTTTTTAAACAGGGTGGAGTCTAAAGCTTTTCGCCTAATCAACTCTCCTCCTCTAACTGACTGTCTTCACTCTTTAAGTCACCGACGCAATGTTGCATCTTTATCTATCTTCTACTGCTATTTTCATGCTGACTGCTCTTCTGAACTTGCTAACTGCATGCCTCCACCCCTCCCGCAGCCTCGCTGCACAAGACTTTCTACTTCTTCTCATCCTTATTCTTTTTCATCTACCTAATACAAAAGTTAACCAGTATCTTCACTCTTTCATCCCTTACACTGGTAAACTCTGGAAGTCTTCCTTTGTCTGTTTTTCCACCTGCCTATGACTTAAACTCTTTCAAAAGAGGAGTGTCAAAACACTTCTCACACTAAATTGGACTTCCCCTCATGTCTATATTTCTCCTACTGTCCTCTTTACAGGGTCTGGCGACAAGCAGGATTTCTTTTTTTATACTTAATTTATTTTTCCCTTAGCCAGTACCCTTTTAATGTAAAAAAAAATATAATAATAATAATAATAATAATAATGGTAATATCTGTGGTTACGTAAGAAGAGTGTGTTGCATAGAGAGTGCAATGAGAATGTGGATGAGAACTTTGCAAGGGTGCAACACTAAAGGGAATGGGATGATTAGTGGAAGTGTGTTACACTGAGGAGGTTTGGAGATGTAATGAGAGTGAGTTTGTATAGAGACTACATGATTGAAGTTTAAGTGCAACGGTTATGTGGAAGGACAAAAATTAAAGGAATGACCTTGACCACACAGTAATGTATTGCTAAAACAGGGAAAGATGGCCAATATTCTGCCGTGGTCAAATGCTAAGTATTAAATGTCCTTGGCAGGGGACAATAACAACTTTTTAGGTTAATTCAGTTTTGATCAAATATTTTTCCCAACAGGCAAAGCAGTTAAACTGCTGCAGAATCATGTTTCAAGACTTCGAAAACAAAATCAACAACTGCGGAAAGACCTGGGGCGGTATGCTGAAAAGGTCATAAGTCTGTTATGAGCCGGATGCAGCTCATAAACCTTGTAAGAGTAGCTCATAAGCCGTATGAGTAATGCAGAAAAGGTCACAATGAGCTATGAGTACTCATAGCGCGTCAATATGTTATGAGTCGTGGACAAGGACTCATAAGAAGCGTAAGAACTACTCATAGTGATAATGGTGGAGCAACAACAACTTGTAATACCACAGCACCCAAACTTTTCACCTAGAAAGGACCCGTTGGAGATGTATGATGACCGTGAGCTCATCAGAAGGTACAGGATGGACCGTGCTGGGATCTTGTTTGTGACGGACTTGATCCGAGATGGTATAACAAGCCCCACATCAAGGAACAAATCCCTCTCCGCTGAGCTCAAAGTCATACTGACTTTGAGATACCTCGCAACTGGCAAGATGCAACTATGTAACAGTGACGACTTTGGACCGACACAACCCACCATCAGCCGAGCCATAACACAGGTGTTACATGCACTGACAAGACCACACGTCGTGACAAGGTTCATCCGCTTCCCTACTGTTCCAAGAGATGCCCACAGGAATCAAGCGCGTGGAAGAGATTAAATGGTAAAAAAAATGTTGCATAAATGCTAGTGTAGGTACAAAAGTATGTATAACCGTAGCAAATAAATAGTTAAATAAGATATCCCAACGTTTTATTTTGGTTAAGGGGAAGCTCTACTCGGGAGTTTTACATTGATATACACAAACGATTCTGACACTTATTACCGTCGCAAATAAATAGTTAATAAGATATCCCCATTCCCATCTCCCAATAAACATGAGGACATGTGGGAATGTAAGGTTTTTTGGGCGGGTGTGAAAGTGAAGTTTTACCCAAATCTAACCTAACCAGAGTAAGCCTATCGGCGCCACAGGTTAGACATATATAAAAATAAGGGATATTTAACCATAACATAAACGTAACCTAACCTAACAACCTTAACATAACCAAAACTTAACTTAACCATAACTTAACCTAACCTAACTTCAAAGACGTTTTGCGAGGTAAATAATGGTGAGCACCGCCTGAAACCTTCACAGATATGTTGAGTACACTATGTATAGTATGTACGACTTCATATTTATAATAAAGAGGTGGAGCAGTATTTGTAAAGAAATAAAAAATAAAAGTATATATATAGTATATATTTTTTATACATTGAAAAGGTTCTGGCTAAGGGACAACAAAAATACGTTAAAAAAAATCCCTCTCGTTGCCATCCTGTAAAGACGACAGTAGGAAAAATAGAAGCAAGGGGTGGAGGTCTAGTTAACAAAGGTGTCTTGATACTCCTCTTTTGAAAGAATTCAAGTCATAACCAGGTAATAAGGCATTTATTAAAGGCAGGAATAAAATATCTTAATTATAGACTATCAATCAATATCAGAAATATAATGAAAGAATCAGCATGTGCACTATTCGGAGTAGATTATTGGGAACAAATAGAAGAGGCGTCTTCTTCTTCTTGTGACTTGTTCTCAGCTGAGACGGGCACTGCCGCCCAAGTAAATCCACATATATTCTTTTGAGGTATAATATATTGATAGATTTCCATTTCTGCAATTAGGACATTGCCGAAATTTCTATTTTTCACTTTAAAGTGATAACAACATACCACCATATCCATATTATCGTGATAGGAGTGTTTTTAACCAAACATAAGTGCTATTACTAGCGGAAGATACACCGCGTAGCGCCTTCTTATGAGTAGCTCATAAATCACTTAGCTCATAGTTAGGAGTCGCCTTGTGACTTTCTTTGCATGACTCACAAGTCTAGCTCATAACTATGAGTAGAATTTTGGATTTATGAGTGGCTTTATGAGGAGCTTTTATGAAGTTTTCAGCATACCGCCCCTGGTGCATACCCCCCAACAGCTGCTTACAAAAGCAGCTGCTTATATGCAAGGCCTTGTGTATCATATTTTCAAAAGGCAGGTTTTGAGTGTTGTAGAAAGTAAGACAGGTGTAAGGTATGGGGTGGAAGAGAGGAGGTTTGCTTTAGCCATGTACCATCACAGTCCAAAAGCTTACAGATTTCTAAGGTCAATTTTTCATCTTCCTTCAGCTTCACCATTACATTCATGGCTAAGAAAAATTCCCCTAAGTACTGGCTGGAGCAAGCCTGCTCTGGCAATCCTGAAAAAAAAGCAAAGACCTCGCCAAAGGAAGAGACTCTATGTGGCATTGTATTTGATGCAATGAGCATTAAGGAGTCCCTTCATTTTGACAAGGCCTCTGACTCCATCATTGGAAGGAAGGATTTTGGAGAACATGGCAACAGTCTCAAAATGGCAAACCATGCACTTGTTTTTATGGTTAGGGGGCTTATAAATAAATGGAAATTGGTTCTTGGGTTCTTCTTTTACTCGGGAGGGATTAACACTTGCAAAATTAAAGAGCTGTATGATGCATCAATTAAAAAAGTTCAAGAAACGGGGATGAAAGTAATGTTCACAGTCTGTGACCAAAAAGGTGTGCATCGTTCTCTGTTCCGGACACTTGGCATGACGCCAGAAAATCCTTCTTTTCAAGTCAATGGTGAGAAGGTAAATTTCTTTTTTGATCCTCCTCATCTTTTGAAAAGCCTTAGGAACACTCTTTTAAAGTATAATATAAAGATTGAGGGAAAATAATTTCATGGGATCATATAAAACAACTTTTTGCTAAAGATCATGATATGAAACTTAGACTTGCTCCAAAATTGACCAAGAGGCACATGTGTGTGGACGGCTTTTCAAAAATGCGGGTGAATCTTGCTACCCAGGTGATGAGTAGAACTGTGGCAGCAGGCATGTTGACGCATTCCGTTGCAGGCTCACTGCCACATGCAGTTTCCCATACAGCAGATTTTGTATATGAGGTTGATAGTTTGTTTGATTGTTATAATAGTAATCAATGATATCATTATAAAAATTTTCTTACAGCTATTAAAGCCAATTCATGTCACATGGAATTCATTGAAGAAACTATTGCATATATAAAGTCATTTGAAGTTTGTACACCACCTCATGTACACATTCACTGTCTAGAAGGCTGACTCATCAATCTAGCATCACTTCGAGCTCTTTGGCAAGATCTCCAGAGCTATGAAGTGAATTACCTTCTCACACGAAGACTGAACCAGGACTGTCTGGAAAATTTGTTTGGCAAATTGAGGATTAGAGTTGGAAACTGTGACCACTGAAATGCATATAATTTCATGAAAACTCTTAAATCAGTGGTAAATAATAATCTCCTTCAGGCTCCATTTTCTGGCAACTGTGAAATAGACGAGTCACATTTCAAAGACATAACCTCAAATTGTGAATCAGATTTCCCTTCCTCCTCTTATGATATAGAATCTGATGAAGAAGATTCTTTTACTGATAATTTGCCATTGGCAGAGGTGAATGGTCTGATGTATGTAGTTGGTTGGACTTACAAGAAATTTTTAAAAACTCATAATTGTGAAATTTGCAGAACACATTTATTAGACAGCAAACGGGATTTAGATATTACTAAAACTTTTTGTTATTTTAAAACAGAGGATAACTCTGAGTCCCCATTTGGGGGACTAACTTTCCTTCAGATTCCTGTTTGCAGTATTTCAAAGAAGTAGAGTCAATTGTAAGATCTAATATTGATAAAGCCATGTTAGGTAGTATAATTTCCCAAAATTTAATATCGCGTTTACACAACCATAAATTCAAGATGCCCTTACAATTGTGTTCCACCCAACTAGTCAGTACCATTCACCTTATATATATATGTAGGACTAAAAAATTTTTATACTTTAAAATGGAGAAATAGGGAACCGTTAGAGAGGTCCCAAAGAAAAAATAGGAAACTTTTAAAGGTATTACATTAGTATTTTTTGTTTCTTTTATTATCTTTATAGTTGGATTAATCTCGGGATTTTTTTTTTTATTTCTAGGCAACAATTACACAGTTCCAGTTTCCCTGCAATGGTAACGTATATTTTGATTTGCCGTGCATTGGTGGCTTTTGGGTCCAGAATACTTTGTATTTTGCTTTGTGTGATTGGTGTGTGGGATTGCTTTGTCAGAAAGACCTGCACTGGCTTGTGTGCATGGTGGGTGGGATTGCTTTGTCAGAAAGGCCTGCACTGCCTTGTGTGCATGGTGTGTGGGATTGCTTTGTCAGAAAGGCCTGCACTGCCTTGTGTGCATGGTGTGTGGGATTGCTTTGTCAGAAAGGCCTGCACTGCCTTGTGTGCATGGTGTGTGGGATTGCTTTGTCAGAAAGGCCTGCACTGCTTTAAGCTATAATTTCTGTAACAGCACTTGCTCATATAATTTAAGTTTCTGTTTTTTGTAAAATTATTTTTGGGCATAACATAGTGCTGAATGAATGTTATCTACGTTATTATAATGGGTTTAGTATAACACCCTTATATTTATTACACCATGTTGTTTCTTATCTCTTACTTTTTACAGCACTTGAACTTATTTTTCTTTTTTAATTTCTAAGTTAATTTGGCTTGTTTGGTCTAAGAAATATTTTAAGTTATTCACCTTAACTTGCCTTTTGATATGTCATGTCATGTAAGGAACTTGTGCACTAAGGCATGTATGAGTATACTGTGTATATATATATATATATATATATATATATATATATATATATATATATATATAGATAATAGATATATATATATATATATATATATATATATAGATATATATATATATATATATATATAGATATATATATAGATATATATATATAGATATATATATATAATATATATATAGATATATATATATAGATATATATATATATATATATATATATATATATATATATAGATATATATATAGATATATATATATATATATATATATATAATATATATATATATATATATATATATATATATATATATATATATATAATATATATATATATATATATATATATATATATATAGATATATAGAAAGATATATAGATATAGATATGGTAAAAGCTGTGGTACTTTTTGCCGTAAACAGTATTTCTTTGGGAAGCTTGTTGCATGAAATATTTGTCAACTGCTTTTGTACTTGCCTTTCATAATGATATGCAATGCCAGCTGTGCCATTAATACTATACATAAGACATCCTCTAAGATGTACTGTGCCTCAGTGCTGCAGTGGTTAGCATGTCTGACAACGAATCTGCTGGCCCGAGTTCAATCCCAGATGAAGGCAGTTGGCACACAGCTCACCCTGCTGTTCATCCTTCCAAACGGGTTGGTAGATAAATGGATACCTAGGGTAACCTGGGTAAGATAAACAGTGGAATGTTGGATATCACAGTGCCCTGTGTCCCGGGTAACAGATTAATTTCCACCACAGGCTCAAAGGCCAATGTGACAGGAGATGAGTGCCCGCAGATACGTGCAAAATAGCGTGTGCTCCCACTTTATCTTTATTAGGATGTAATGCTTCTGCCTTTCTCGTTTGTTGCTTGGTGTGTTAAATCATCCTAACATTGTGCCTGGTCTATCTCTCTATAGTCTCTGACACCTCGTTCCCTCTGGGAGTGCCCCATGAGGGGATGACCACGGCAGAACCTCCACCTCTAACTATTCACACACTCCCTCCTTGCTACTTGAAGCCTTGAACCCTTCTAACAGCACCTCTTTCATGCATGTACTCCTTGGAGTGTCTGGTATGTGTGTTAACTGATTGACATCAACATGTAATATAAGGCAGCTTTATGGCTTTATATGGTTATTATTTGATTGCCATAATTGCACAAAACCTCTTATTGTGGAGTTGATTATCGCCTTAATGCTAGGATGTTTATATTGCAGTTAGTATAATCACATCACAATTTGGTTACTAATATCTTAATATATTCAATATCTTTGCTGGCTTTTACTCTGTGGAAGTTATTCTAATAATTATTTCTGGAACAATATCTTTCTTGTTTGTAAAACTTACAAAATGATGCTTGCAGTAGTTTACATGTATCAAGGAACATGTATGGAATGGAATTATTTGGCTGGTTTTAATATTATGTGCCTGGTAATTGTTCTTATTTAATATCAACATGTAATGTAAAGCAGCTTTATGGCTTTTTATTTACTTTTTTTTCTCCATATGATAGTGTAAATTATTACCTCAAAATAAGTGTTTATTTTCTAATTGGTACAATCACATCTTAATTAGGTTAGCAGTATTTCACCAAATGCAATATATATATATATATATATATATATATATATATATATATATATATATATATATATATATATATATATATAATGTGTTTGCTTTGTGGAAAGTATTCTAACAAAACATATTTCTGCCGCATTATCGTTCTTATCTGTAAAATTACTAAAATTTTGCTTTCGGTGCTTTCATTACTTAAGTAGTTTGCATGCATGGTATATAAATTATCTTGTTGTAACCCTTGATAAAAATAAAATAAAATAAAAAAAATATATATATTCTTTTTATTACCTTATAATAAATTAAATGAGTGGTCCAGAAATTGCGAAGGAGGGAAAATACCAGAATAATTAAAAATATCTAAGACACTCCTAAAAAGAAATTAGTTACTACAGCATCCTGGCAGATGGCGCCACCGTCGACCGTCATCCAAACTTTAACATTGGGCTGTATATCCTTTTGTATATGATCCTTGGCCTTGCTTTACCCGCAACCTTCCGGTCAGTGGAGATTGATAGAGTAGTGAAGAAGGTGAGTGCAGGAACCCAATCCTCACTAAGCGAGAGCCCAGAAACGTCTGGTAGCGATTGTAAGGCGAGCATGGGAGTAACCTCGGACAGAGAGGGAGGAAAAGCAGGGTAAAGGGGGGAGGCAAACGAGCACTTAAAACTAAAGGGAAAACAAGGGAGGACGATCTGCCGCGGAGCACGTAGGCCAACAAACAGATCACGTAGGCTAAAATAAACAAACAGGCGTAACAATATATATATATATATATATATATATATATATATATATATATATATATATATATATATATATATATATATATATATAGCTAGAGGTGTATCGGATATCCGCATCCGCGGATTATCCGCTTTTTAAAAAATTTCGCATCCACATCCGCAATGGCAATACACCATCCGCATCCGCATCCACACAGACAATGCAAGCAAATCCGCTATTATTATTATTACACAAGTGAATGACGAACTTAATTAGTGAGCAGTAGAAGTGCAAATTTAACTACTGATGACTTAGGAACGGAAGTGTCATGTTCTTGATATCCGAGCACTGAGCCAACATTTCCTGTGTTCCTAAGTGAGCTGGCAGTCTGTTTCGTGTTGAGATTTTGTTACAATGAATCATGTGTGTTCAGCTTGTTTCTTGTTTTAGTTTTCACTAGATTTAATTGGAAGAAAATCGTCTCTACAGCTGCACTTGAGTGGAGCAATAATATGGAGCCATGTAGGTGGAAACAAATATTAAAAAAAAATAATATTGATCGTGTAGTGAGTGTTCTAATTATAGCCTATTATCAGTATTTGATGATGTATCAATTATATCCTGTTACCGCTATTTAAAGTCTACATATCAATTATAGTATATTTCAAGTATTTGAACACAATTATAACCTATTACTGGTATTTAAATAAAAATGTAATTATAATATATTACAAATACTTATGATATATCATTTATTGCCTATTACCAACCGGTATGTGAAGATGATATATTAATGTTATAGGCTATTACGAGTATGTTAAGATGATGAATAGCTTACTACCGATATTTTGATGGGTATTAGAATAGTAGCCTATTTCTGGTACTTGAAGACAAAATACTAATTACGGCCTATAACCAGTATTTTAATAAGATATATTCGACGATATTATATTAATAATACTTTGGTCAGCTTCTCAAGCTCGAAGCATGTCTCGCACGCTTTTTGCCACTAGGAGTCGTGAGGAGCATGGGGATACGTGATCCCTTCATCCTCGAAAAGTTGCAACAACGGTGCAGAACCAGAAACACGTCTACCAAAACAGAGACAGCTCATCACCGAAGTGGTAACCCGACATGCAACCCGAACGAGCAAGCCAACTTTCTACCCAGACTCGACGACATACACCTAATAATAGGGGCTTAATTCCGGCAAACGACACAGCTAATTGTAACTAGGGCAGTTCCACGGAGCTTTCTGTTGGACAACTGGACCTGGTTATGCTGCAGAGCCGTTAGCGGCCAAGGAGCCTCCCAACAAACGCCAGGCAGTCTACAACCGGCCTGAAGGAACAAATTTAACCGGCAATGTCTCTGTGAGCAATATCAGCAAAACTCTGTTCAGCACCAGCAGGAAAATGTGTTACGAAAGAGCACTTTCACTGCAGTAACGAGATGAGAGCCTGAGAAAAACAAATCTTGCCTGTGTATAGGCTGGGAGAAGTGTGAGCACGTCTGCTCATGGCCACAGCTGCAAGCAGACTATCGCCCGCCCAGACTGGGGGCTGATTTCACAGTCGTCTGGTAACGTTCTTAACCACAAGCCTTACCAACCTGGTAAGAATCATTACCTACACCTCAATCCGATTTCACAGTCGTTGTTTTCGTGGTATCGGCAATCCCCAACCTGATGACGATCATAACAAAACGAAGACCTCTGATTTTGCAATGTTGGTATGCCGGAGCAGCGGGAAATGTAATTATTGCATCAGCTGAGCGGAAGACAGGCGACAAAATCATAATAAAAAATATTTGAACACTGTGAAGGCATTAAATTTAATATTTATATGTTAAGAGAAAGAAGATATATATTATTTTGTAACATGGAAATATTTGTTTTACTAGTCATGCTTCATTAAAAGCATATCTAAGAGAAAGGCTATATATATTTAATTAATTTGAAATATGGAAATAGGGTTAAGTATAAACATATTTATTTCATATAATTCATTTGTTTCTTTACTTTCCTAACTTTACTTGAATGTACCAGTTTAATTAATGAAATATATATAATATCGTATCTGAGTTGTGCTAAAATTTCAACCCAAAACAGACATTCATAACTTAACCTAACCTATTCTCCTCTACTTTATAACCTAACCTATTATCCTCTACTTTATAACCTAACCTATTGTCCTCTACTTTATAACCTAACCTATTCTCCTCTACTTTACAACCTAACCTATTCTCCTCTACTTTATAACCTAACCTATTCTCCTCTACTTTATAACCTAACCTATTCTCCTCTACTTAATAACCTAACCTATTCTCCTCTACTTTATAACCTAACCTATTCTCCTCTACTTTATAACCTAACCTATTCTCCTCTACTTTATAACCTAACCTATTCTCCTCTACTTTATAACCTAACCTATTCTCCTCTACTTTATAGGTATGTAAAGGTCTTTGATAACAAATGGAACTAAAAGGACCAATAATAATACCAGGAAAAGCTATAAGAATTTTATTCTTATTTACTACCTTGAAGGTTGTTCACAGCCTGCACTGGTTTCCTGATGCTGATATAACTGCCACATTAATAAATCAACTCAACTACTATTTTTCTCAGTATTTCGGTAAATAGCATCTTCCAGACATCCTTATCTATTTCATCGTGTAAATCTTTCATCTTTCTGAGTATTTAGATAGTTGAACTAGATAAGCAAATTAAGAAATAACCGTAATATTAAAATTTAAATGATTATGGGGTCTAGCGGGCGACTCCCCCGGTTAGGACGTTAGGTTAGATTAGGTTTGATTTATTTTTGGTTTGATCCTTTTGCCGAAAAACGGTTATCATATTAATTCAAAATACATCGAAATCTATCAGAATAATATAGTTTTGTCTTGAAAATAAGAGGATACTGTTTTCCGAAAATGATTTTGTTCTCTCCCTCGTTGACTGGTGCGTTCACGCCGCCATCCAAATTCTTTAAAAAAAAATTCATATTATCATTATACCCCTACAACATGTTGTTGTATTGTTAAATAATTGTTCACATATTTTTCAGAAAGTAATATAACTATATGGGAATAAGAATTTGTGTTATTTGCTAAAAAATTGCTTTGTTAAGCTCCATTGGGGAGGTCCCCCAGCTCCCAAGCCTGCGTTACCAAAGGTTCCAATCTCTGGTATGGTTTCAAACAAACAACACCGCGAAAGACGACTGTGAAATTGGATTTGCTGATGGTGGTGGAGATCGCTGCTCATTGGTAACGATCTGAACAATACGAAGCGACTGTGAAATTAGCCCTGGGTCTTGTTGGGCCGACGGTGTCATAGGAAATTCAGACTCCCAGAAAGAAATGTATCCCCTTCAGCTGCCAGACGTAGCGTAGCTCATCCCGCGCTGCTCACTGGACTCGCTACTCAGTAGTGCTCTAAACTTGTGGTAGTGAGCGTCGCGCATTATTACTCTTGAAAGGCACTTTTATAAAGATTGAAATGGAGAGAGAGAGAGAGAACCATCCTTATATATATATATATATATATATATATATATATATATATATATATATATATATATATATATATATATATATGCACAGAGAGAGAGAGAGAGAGAGAGAGAGAGAGAGAGAGAGAGAGAGAGAGAGAGAGAGAGAGAGAGAACCATCCTTATGCGCTATATATATATATATATATATATATATATATATATATATATATATATATATATATATATATATATATATATACGATCTCGCAGCAGAACAAGAGAGAGAGAGAGAGAGAGAGAGAGAGAGAGAGAGAGAGAGAGAGAGAGAGAGAGAGAGAGAGAGAGAGAGAGAGAGAGAGTTAGAGAGAGAGAGAGAGAACCATCCTTATGCGCTATATATATATATATATATATATATATATATATATATATATATATATATATATATATATATACGCTCTCACAGCAGAACAAGAGAGAGAGAGAGAGAGGGGCGGGCACACTCACCCCCCTCAATCAGTTGGTGCATACTGAGCCTCAGCCGCGGAGACTGAGAGACGAGTGAGTGAGATGCGGTATGAGAGTTTTGACGCTGCCGGAGTGCGTTTTTTCTGGGGCCCGTATTTTCTACGACAAAGGCGCTGCGCCCCGCTCTTATATAAGCGGCCATGATAGAATAACCAAAATATGGAATAGCATCTCTTATCCTCAATATATCAAGCTGACACTAGTATCATTATGTTCGGCTGAATAGTTGCTCTAAAATTATAACCATAAGTAAAGAATATGAGTTTTATTCCTTAAATTTTCATTAATTTTCAAAGAAACCATTAAATCTGCATTTTATTGTTCTCTGAACGCCCCATAGTGAAAAATTTATTCTACCTATAGAATGGGATTATCCTAGATACTTTTAAAACCTGTACGGTGGCAGGTTAAAAGCAAAGAATACAGTGACAAACAAAAGAAAGACAGTGTATATGAAGTCTTGTTGAAAAAGTATAATAAAAAATACCCAGAAGCTACAAGAGATGAAGTAAGAAAAAAAACAAAAAATTCACTCAGAACAAACTTTAGAAAGGAATTAACGAAAATTAAAAGTTCACAAAAATCTGAGGCTGGTTGAGATGACGTTTATTAACCAACGTTATGGTATTTTGATGAGATGCAGTTTGTAGTATATCAAGAAACGCCTTTCACAGTCTACAAGCACAATAAGCATAGAGGAGGATGAGGAAGGAAATGACTTGAATGAAACATCATCGCTAAGTAAAATATGTATTGAACTACTATTGCTAATAATATAAACAAACACATGATACCACAATAACAATGAATATTAAGTTATAAGCTGTATCATTAAAGAACAAATTATTGTATAGCCTAGCTTTTTATAGGCTGTATCATCAAAGAATAAATGATTGTATAGCTTAGATTTTTATAGGCTGTATCATTAAAGAATAAATTACTGTATAGCCTAGCTTTTTATAGAGTGTATCATAAATAACAAATTATTGTATAGCCTAGTTTTTTATAGAGTGTATCATTAAATAATAAATTATTGTATAGCCTAACTTTTTATAGTGTATCATTAAAGAACAAATTATTGTATAGCCTAGCATTTTATAGGCTATTATTAAATAATAAATTATTGTATAGCCTAGCATTTTTATATTAATGGTATACAGGAAACTTACATATTAAAACATAATAGTGGTCCAAATGCAAAGCCTATTGTACCCTTGTTTTATATAGCGTATCTATTCTGCCATGGAACCTTTCCTTTGTAGCGGAGGGTTTTGTCGGCTACATAAGGATTGGAACAACACCCGGACTTGGCTTTGGTAGTTTATTGCTGCACGAGTTGTTAGACACACAAGTAGCTTGTACAGTGGACAGAGATGGTGAATGATGTGTGAGGGGAGCCACGAGGCTTGACTCCCCGACGTGAGCTGTAGTGTAAGCTAGTGGTAGACTCGTGGTAGACTGATGGTTAACTGACCTAGCGATGTGTTTGTCGGTGGCTTATATTGGCGTCGCGGACTTGACTTGACTTGACTTGGGGGGGAAAGACAGTTCGGTGAAAGACGAGTTTGTAGGATAAGACGAAAGTTAAAGAAATGAAGGACAGTAGAAGATTAAAGGTGGCCTTGCTGTATATTAACTATTAAGCTATATTTTCATGTATTTATTTATTTATCCATATATTTATTTATTTAAGAATTATTTGTTTATTTACTGTATAGTATTTATTTTTAAGAGTTTGTGTATGTGTAGATTGGTCTCGGTGCTTCTTTTGAGATTTTATTGATTGGTTTCTTGAACCAGGCGTGTTCCCTTCCCTGTTCGTGTTCTTGTATTGTGTTTGTGTATGTGGTGTCCTTGAGTATGTTTAATAGTTTGTGTTTTATTTGGTTTCCTCTTGTGTATAGCGTTCTATTGCTTGGATCTTGTTTAGCGATTGCATGTAGTTCTTCAATGTTTTTGGTGTATGGGTATTTTTCAGAGTAAACGAAGCGTAGTGCTTTGTTTTGTTTTCTTTGTAATGATAGTAAGTTTGTTTTTGAGATTGCGTTCAGAGCGTAGGCTGGGTATGTAAGTATTGGTAGTACGCATGCTTTTACCAGGTGTAGTTTGATGTTAGTGTTTAGTGAATTAAATCTTCAGATGGTGGTTAATGCTAATTGTGCTTTGTTTGTGATATCTTTTATGTGTTTTGAGTATCCATTTGTACCTAATTTAAGCCCTAATATTTTAGCTTTTTTTGCGTATGGAATGTTGTTTCCATCTATGATGACTGGTTGCAACTTTATAATTGTAATAGGAGGTAATGTAAATTTTTGTGTGTTTGTTTTAATTTTCAATTTGTTTTCGTAGTTATTGATGTTTTTTATTTCTCTTTCTGTAATTTTTGCTAACATTTTTTTTTATTTGCCTGCATATGTGATAATTTGTGTTATGTCGTCTGCATATTGAATGTATGTGCTATCTGTGAGTGGTGCTGGTATGTCGTATGTGTATATAGTGTAGAGTGTTGGTGGTCACGTGAGGTGAAGTGACAGGTGAGGTGAGGCCAAGTTAATCTCGACCTCAGCCGCGGTCTCGAGGGAAGTAATTATAGGCTCAGGCTGTGGGCGTGTGTGCATGTAGGTGTGTCGTGTATGTGAGTGTCGCTGCTACACCTTCTAGGTTTTAGTAACCACAGCAGCTCTCCCTAACTAGTTTTGCTGTGATGGACTTCTATTCTTAGTACTCTGCTAATTTAGTAGTTTTGGTCAATGTATGCATCTGATTTCCTTCGTAAGTAATTATGTAAATAGCAGCAAGCTAAAACAATGTACTGGGCTTTACCGCAATTTCAAGGTAGCTATGGGTTTTTGTGGACCATCCTTTGCGAATCTGTGCGTTCCACTAAAACTTTTTCCCAACCCACAGACAATGCTTTTTTGCATGCATTGGAGTGAGATAAAGACCAATGCAAAGCAAGCAACTGCGGCCCAACCATATTCGAATTTTATTTCCGTATCATCATCCCTCCTGAAATATGCGTATTTATAGATTTCTAACCAGTTCACAGTTTTTTTTTTCCCCCAAGGTTCACTTCCAAAGGTAAAAAAAACGTGTCAGGCCAGTCCGCAGTCCATATTGAATTACTCAGGAGTTTCTGCGGACCGTCCTTTGCAATCCTTTTCATAGTTTCCTATACTTATATGCGTGAAAAACTTCGTAATTACTGTACAAAAGTCATTCTAATTCACTTGTATGATAAGAAGGAAAAAAACTGTCATTAAAACCTTCTTGAGGAGTATTACTTCTTTAAATTTGCTTACGCGTAAAAGAAAAAAACAGGTTTCTACTGTTCTTTTTTAGGGAAAAAAACAAAACAATCCTATCTCCACTTGCACTCTAATTACACAGTTCCACTTCTCAAGGATGATAGTTCGCACCTAGAGGAGTGTGTATCTGCAAGGAAATATCTTAATAAAGCTGAGTTTCGGAGATATTAATTTTTATTTTCAGCTAAGATTTCTCCCTAACAAAGATTTTTTTTTTTCTCGATCACCAATAACGATTCGTGTCTCCGCTTTTCAGGAATGCTAGTTCACATTTAGAGGAGTGTGTGTCAGCAAGGGAATTGCATAACGAGACTTGGTTTTAGAAATATTATATCTACTTACTGCAAACTTCGCTTCATAATAGGCTATTTTATAGAAATATTCATTCGATTCAATACATTTTTGCCTATTTAAAGCTTGTACACGTGTTGCAAGTTTCTAGGATTATCCCATTTGTTTTGCAGAATAAATGCATTACTGTGGAGCGTTCTTAAAAAGACAAGAAAATGCAGTATTTGATTTCTTTTAAAATCTATGAAACTCAAGTGAGAAAATCCTTTTTTTTTTTTTTTTTTTTTTTTTACCGTACTATCTTTTCTAATTGTAATGAAAACCATATAATTCAATAGCAACTATTCTGCCGAACAAAATGATACTATATATTGAGAATAAGAGATACTATTCCATATTTTGGTTATTCTATTATGGCCGCCTATATAAGAACAGGGCGCAGCGCTCCCAGCATTTGTGGGCCGCCCTCGAAGGCAAAAGGCCCACGTCATCCATGGCTGGATGGCAACCTTTAAAAAAAAAGCTCCCAGCATAGTTCTTCGTTCGCCTTTGCTGAAAGCAAATCTACGCATCACTCGTGCTCCACCATCGACTTTTCTTTAGCAGGTTTATTAACTTGGGTCTCTGACGCTCTTCATCGACTTCGATTCTGGCGACGCGAGTGAACATAGTGCATTTTTTTCAGTGCTTTTGACCTAGTTTCTGAGGAAGATTTTCGTATTAGTTTATGGATTCAGTTGTTAATTTAGTTTTCTTTCTTCTGTTTGGGAACTTAGACTCAGACGTTCTTCATCAACTTCGATTCTGGCGACGCGAGTGAACATTACTTTTGTTTCATTGCTTGTGACTTAGACTCTGCGAGTGACTTTTTAGTGTGTTCCTGTAGCGATTTGTGGACATAGACTCTAAACGATTGGTTAACTTTTATTGTCTTTTCCCTCAGGGAAAGAAAATGATGGATGCTGATTTTTTCGAGAGCTCCGGCAGTGATTTCTACTTTGCAAAGGAGTATGTGGGTGTGAAAAATTTATTATTTTCCTCATGGGAAGAAGCCCTTGAGGAGTTGGGGCTTTGTTAAAAGGAAATGATTGACCAAGAAACGGAAGCGGGATGTTCCAGGTTTATATATTTTTATGTTAATCATTATTAATGTGTCATAATTTACCCCTAAGTCTTTTTCATGGTTAACCTTAGAAAGTTTAGAGCTATTCATTGTATATATAGTGAATTGATTATTGTTACCGATATGCAAAACTTTACATTTATCAACATTAAATTTCAATTGCCACTTTTCTGACCAACTGACTAACGTGTCGATGTTTGATTGAAATCGTAGTTTATCGGCGGTTGTAGTTACTTTACTCGTGATTTTCGTATCGTCGGGAAATTTTGATATCTTACAGGTGAGGCCTTCATCAATATCATTGACATAAATTAGTGAAAGAATGGGACCAAGTACTGCGGCACACCATTTTTAACGTCTCGCTAGTTAGATGATTTACCGTTTATCCGAACGCGTTGCCTTCTCTCGGAAAGTCTTCAAGCCATTTAAGAACTTTGTCAAACGCTTTTTGAAAGTCATGATAAGTTATACATACCCCTTTTGTCATGTCATAAATGTTGAATACATCGTTATAAAAGTCAAAGAGATTCGTTAAGCAAGAGCGTTTGTTACGGAAACCATGTTGAGAATTATTAATCATAATATTATCTTCTAGGAAAGTCACTAGTTTATCACGTATTATAGTTTCCATTAACCTACTAACTACGGATGTGAGGCTGATTGGTCTGTAGTTAATCGTTAGTGATTTATCTCCTTTCTTATGTATAGGGGTAACATTTGCTTATTTCCAAATGTGGGACTCTTCTAGAATTTAAAGATTTATTGAATAGTATTGCAAAAGCTTTGCTGATTTGATATGTTCCCTCTTTTAAGACTCAGTGCAGTGCAATCAGGATTAAGAGTTTTATTTACTTAAATCTTACCAAGTGCTTTATTTACAGTATTAGCCCAGGAGTATTAAGTCAAATTTGAGTCAAACCCGGAACAAATTTATAACAAGCTGAAACTTTCAGGATAGGTTCAGAAACATATTAAAAGTCCCTAAGAATTCCCTTTGGGACTACCTTTTTCCCCGTCTTGTACTGGGACACAGCTCTTGCAGCTGGAGGGGCCCTTAAAGCAAACGCAGTTGACCTCGTGGCCTCGTGTGAACGGTAGGTCGTCACGACGTGTGTGAGTGTGCAGAAGGCGTCCAGAGCGATAATCTTCTGTACGAGTTCCTCGTCGTTGACGCCTGTGAGGATGCCGTGCTTGAGCCAGGAGGCCTCGCAGGCGGCGTTGTTGCCTTTGCAGACGTCAATCTCCTCGGAGAAGCCCTTTAGCCTGACAAAGAAGTCAGGAAAGGACTCGCCTGCAGCCTGCTTGCAGCTGGTAAACGCTCGCCGTCGAAGTGCCTCGTTGCTGGAGTCCCTGATGTGGTTCTGAAGGGTGTCAAGAATCTCATCGACGGACAAAGTGGAGTCTGGAGGCACCTGTAACGACGTGTGCTCCAGCACTCTTTGTGTCTCCAGCGACAAACACATTCTAAGCTGGATAAGTTGCTTTGAATGTGGTAGACTTGGTATGTCAACCATGGTCGCGTAGTCCGTCCACCGTCGTCGCCATTCCTTGAAACACTGAAAGGATATGTCAGGGGACAGCGGAGAAGGAGGATGCACAGCTGCTTTGGGGGCGGCGGGGAGAACAGCTGATGTGGCTGGTGACGTCACGCCCGGCCCATTTCCTGCCCGCGGCGACGTTGGTTGAGGTGGGGTGAGAGGCGTAGAAGCAAGTCTTGCCAGCAGAGCATCAAAACGTGAAAATTCTTCTAAACGATGTTGTTCTATCTCCACGCGAGCTGTTTCGTCTCGTTCCACCATCCATCTGAGGAGCGAGCACACATCCGTATTTGTGGGGATTGGAGTGACGCCTGTGGTGGGTGGAGGTGGGTGGGGAGACAGGTGAGTCTGTGGTGCGGGAGGACAGCGGGCGGGTGACGAAAGGTGGGGCTAAGGTTCGTCACTGTGTGCTTCCGCTGCTTCCTCATCTGTATCCCTTGTCTGACGCTGTGCAGCGGTCTTTCTTCCTTTTCTGGGCATGGTGCCTTAATACAAGAAGAGACAAGGTGACAGGTAATACAAGGCTTTAAATAGTGCAAGCAGTGAAAGGCATAAGTAAGGCAGTGGATGTTTATGGAACGAGGTGGCAACTGCGCCGCGTGGCGGGGTGTATGTGGGGTAGAGAAGCTTCGGGCTGCAGGCGGAGGAGGTACTATATAGCCGCCACCGCCTTCTGGACACCCAAGGGCAAAACTGGTCATTTCTTTAATCATTTAGGGACCTCCCTCCCTCCCTCCTCTCACTCTCTCTGTCTCTTTTTTTTTGTTTGTTCTCTCTCTCTCTCTCTCTCTCTCTCTCTCTCTCTCTCTCTCTCTCTCTTCTCTCTCTCTCTCTCTCTCTCCCTCTCTCTCTCTCTCTCTCTCTCTCTCTCTCTCTCCTCTCTCTCTCTCTCTCTCTCTCTCTCTCTCTCTCTCTCTCTCTCTCTCTCTCTCTCTCTCTCTCTCTCTCTCTCTCTCTCTCTCTCTCTCTCTCTCTTTTTTTTATTTTTTATTTTTATATAAACAAAGTTAACTCTCTCTCTCTCTCTCTCTCTCTCTCTCTCTCTCTCTCTCTCTCTCTCTCTCTCTCTCTCTCTCTCTCTCTCTCTCTCTCTCTCTCTTTAAATAATTCGAACATCATTTTTTATTTAAAAGATGGATAACAATACACATTCATCAATAAAGTTATAGTAGTTATATTTTTCATAACAATAATGTGTCCAGCCACCACTCCTTATATTAATAATGTGTCCAGCCACCACTCCTTATACTAATAATGTGTCCAGCCACCTCTCCTTATATTAATAATGTGTCCAGCCACCTCTCCTTATATTAATAATGTGTCCAGCCACCACTCCTTATATTAATAATGTGTCCAGCCACCACTCCTTATATTAATAATGTGTCCAGCCACCACTCCTTATATTAATAATGTGTCCAGCCACCACTCCTTATATTAATAATGTGTGCAGCCACCACTCCTTATATTAATAATGTGTCCAGCCACCACTCCTTAAATTAATAATGTGTCCAGCCACCACTCCTTATATTAATAATGAGTCCAGCCACCACTCCTTATATTAATAATGTGTCCAGCCACCTCTCCTTATATTAATAATGTGTCCAGCCACCTCTCCTTATATTAATAATGTGTCCAGCCACCACTCCTTATATTAATAATGTGTCCAGCCACCACTCCTTATATTAATAATGTGTCCAGCCACCACTCCTTATATTAATAATGTGTCCAGCCACCACTTGTCATGGGTGGAATTTGGAGCTACGTGACAGAGGTGAGCTCCCATGTTGGGGGGCTTGGAATGTTTACGGTGCCTACGTGCACGTGGGGACGCCTCTTTAAGCCGAATATTTATTCGGTGAGTCACAAAAAATAGACGTGCCTGACCCAATCAGATCGGAGCATTTTGGACAATGGATGAGTTGAAACCAAAATGCTTTATCTCCATGGGGGGGGTATTATCAGGCTGGGAGACATTTTCTGCATGCAAGCAGGTCTACTTAATTGTAGAGATAGTTGCATGATGCGTAACATTTACGCGCATGTTAAATTGGGGTTGTGTTATGCGAATTAACACAACCAGAGTGTCGCCTTCTGGCAGTTTGTGGCATGTCGGTGACCTGGGCAGGGTAGCGACGAGCCGCCCTGACCCCGGGTGAACCGCGGTCAGTTCGTGTGGAGCAGCGGCTGGGGCAGGTCAGGTTTGGGGGGTGAAATTCTTTTTCCACGCTGTTACTCGCGTCGCCATTGCAATCTTGCATTAGTCCAAAGGGTGGACTGCAGTTGCATGGTGGCGTGAGGAATTGCGTGGAGTTTCTTTGGGAAGAAACTGGTGGGGATTAGGTGGTGAGTGAGGTGGAGTGAAGGTAAGTGGAGCCACGTGGAGCCACGTGGAGCTAGCTAGTGGAGTTGCCTTGTGTGGAGAGGCTGAGCTAGTGAGTGGAGTAGCTAAGTGGAAATGGGGAACCATATTGCCACGTGCTCTGAGTCTTGCTGTGTGAGGCGGTGGAGCCTTGCTGTGTGAAGTGGAGTCACGTACAGCTACTCAGAGTTTAGCTAGCTAGTGGAGTTGCCTTGCGTGGAGAGGCTGAGCTAGAGAGTGGAGTAGCTAAGTGGAAATGGGGAACCATATTGCCACGTGCTCTGAGTCTTGCTGTGTGAGGCGGTGGAGCCTTGCTGTGTGAAGTGGAGTCACGTACAGCTACTCAGAGTTTAGCTAGCTAGTGGAGTTGCCTTGCGTGGAGAGGCTGAGCTAGAGAGTGGAGTAGCTAAGTGGAAATGGGGAACCATATTGCCACGTGCTCTGAGTCTTGCTGTGTGAGGCGGTGGAGCCTTGCTGTGTGAAGTGGAGTCACGTACAGCTACTCAGAGTTTAGCTAGCTAGTGGAGTTGCCTTGTGTGGAGAGGCTGAGCTAGTGAGGTGGAGTTTAACTAGCTGTGTGGAGAGAGAGGATTCGTCTCTGGGTGAGATTGAGCCTTTGTGTGGAGAGAGGTGGATTTGCGTGGAGTTTCTTTGCAGAAGAAACCGGCGGTGGAGTGAGGTGGAAGAGTGGAGTGTCTTGTGGAGCGGTGGAGCTACCCACGCCGCTACATCCACGCCCACGCTGAACCTACGTGTGTACTCCCGCTCGCGCCCACTACTTCCTCGAGAGAGGAAGGTCTTAAGTGGAGTAAGGAAACTCGTAAGGCTTACAATTAAGTTTTTATAGCCAGGTAGCGAGTGAATGGGGTGTGAGTCTTAATCATGACTTCTTTTTCAGGGTGAACTTATTTAAATAAACTAAAGAAGTATGTCTACTTGTTTACTTAGCCAAACACTCTGGGTACATTAAGATTTAAAACTTAGGCCCTACAGAGCCTCCGAAGGTGAGTGAATAGAGGTTGGTGTCGGAAGGCTGGTACATATCCTACAGTTTTATCATCACGAGTTCTACATAATAAATAATATTGTTATTACTTACAATAAATATTGTAAAGGGAGTGTAGACAAAAACCCCCCTGTGACACCACTCCTTATATTAATAATGTGTCCAGCCACCACTCCTTATATTAATAATTATATCAATAATTGTATAATTTCCTTGTTGAAAATGTGGATAAAAATACATTTATAATACATATTTAAAATATACAAATTAGTGTGCGTGCGTGCGTGCGTGGGTGGGTGGGTGGGTGGGTGCATGCGTGCGTGCGTGCGTGCGTGCGTGTGTGTGTGTGTGTGTGTGTGTGTGTGTGTGTGTTTGCTTTTGGACGCTGGAGAATCTCCAGCGTCCAAAAGCAAACACACACACACACACACGTTGCAAAACATACTACTCATTATTTTCTCTACTATCTCTCTCTCTCTCTCTCTCTCTCTCTCTCTCTCTCTCTCTCTCTCTCTCTCTCTCTCTCTCTCTTCTCTCTCTCTCTCTCTCTCGCGACACCTGCTTGTGGGCAAACCGCAAGACTGAAAAATCGAACGGGTTGTGGAAGGAGGAGGAGGAGAAGGAGGGGGAGGAGGAGGAGGGGGAGGAGGAGGAGGAGGAGAAGAAGGAAGACCACAGTGGATATTTAGAGGGAAATCATTGTGACAGAGAAACAAAGAAGAAGAAGAAGAAGAAGAATGGAAGAGGAGGAGGAAGAGGAGAAGGGAAACAAGGGAAGAGGTTAAGAGGAGGAGTAGGAGGAGGAGGAGGAATAGGAGGAGGAGGAGGAGAATATATAGGGAAAAATTTGCATGTATAATAATAATAATAATAATAATAATAATAATAATAATAATAATAATAATGATATGAATAATAATAGTAAATAATTAATATCTTTTCCCTCCTCCTCTTCTTCTTCCTCCTCCTCCTCCTCCTCCTCCTCCTCTTCTTCCTCTTCTTCCTCCTCCTCTTCCTCCTCTTCTTCCTCCTCATCTTCCTCTTCCTCTACCCGTCTCCTGGTAAAGTTCATGCCCACTTCCTGCCCTCTTCCTCCTCTTCCTCCTCCTCCTCCTCCTCCTCCTCCGCCTTCCTTGTAGTAGCTAAGGCTTTTATCGTTTTATTGCTGGTGGTCAATCCATTTACACAATCTGTCATTCAACACAGCACAGAAGACTTTGCCTACTGTGTTCACAAGGGCAATTGGCCTATAATTCTTCAACTCATTCTTACTCTTGTATCCTCCCTTATGAATTAGTGTCACTCTACATTCATTCCACTTTCTCGGCACCTTTTCTTCTTCCCACACTTCGTTAAATAGCTCAGTCATTCTATCAATCATAACCTCACCACCATTCTTATAAAATTCATATGGGATATCATCTGGTCCTGCTGCCTTACCATTCCTCTGTCTTTTCACACATTTTTCAACCTCTTCCCTGCTGATCCTTTCATTCAACTCATTCGAATCCTTTCCTTCCAGTGTCAAGCACCCTTCTCTCACTTCCAATACCTCACCTACACCTATGTTTTCCCAAAACTCTTTTATTAACTCCCTGATTTCATTCTTGTCTGTAATACATTTGCCATTCACTTTCAAGCTTTCGACATTTTCACTGTCTGACATGCTTTCCCCTCTCATGAATCTGTACCACTCACGCCCTCCTTCCATTCCCTTCTCCCTCAAGGCTTGAATAGCATTCCTTTCACACTGCACTTTCGCATCTCTTATCTTTCGCTTCGTCAATCGTTGCTGCTTCATATACGTCATCCATACATTCTGGTATTCACCCTCAGCCTCTTCACTATCATGTCTCCTTTTCTTTAACACCCTACACTGTTTGTTTAACCTCTTACGTTCCCTTCTCGCATCCCTAATATCATCATTCCACCACAGCTTGTTCATTCTCCTTCTTCCAGTCATTCTTACAAACCCTATCTTACTAGCCCCAGCACTTCTCACATTTTCAGTCAATCTCTCATTCAGTTCATCAACACTCTCTGAGCTCCCCGTGCCCCACATTTTTTCACTCAGGCATACTTGAAAATTCTCCCAGTTAGCGTCCCTCAGCCTCCATTTCTTCTTCTGCACCTTCCTTTTCTTTTCATTCTTACCTCCCACCATACATTCCACCATAAGCATGTTGTGATCTGACACAATATCAATCATCCCGTCTTCATCTATCCACATCCGATTAACACTTTCACGCATCTTTCCATTCACTAACACAAAATCGATCGCAGACTCCTGATTCCTTGCACTCCAAGTCACACGTCCCTCTGCTAACGTCTCATTTAGATTTTCTAGATTCATCTCATCCATGAACTCTGCAAGCATCTCACCATTCCGATTCACTGGCTCACCAAGCATACCTACATGTACATTCATATCCCCCATCACCATCACTCTTTCTTCAACATGTTCTCTTACAATCTTCTTTATAATCTTATACTTCATGCTGTTCTCCCTTCTTGCTCTTTCACCCTCAACTGTCATGTACACCACAATCATTATCATTCTTTCACTTCTACCCTGCTGATCGATGTGTTCTACTCTTACAGCTAACACATCCTCACTCATGGCACTGTTTCCTACATCTATCTCATCAACCTTAAAATCCCTTTCTTTCCTGTGAAGGAAGGCTACGCCTCCTCCCAGTGTTTCCTGTTTTTTACGTCCCTTTCCAATCATTACATACTCACTACTGTCCATTCTTAATTCATCCCTCAAGCCTGTTTCAGTCACTCCAACCACATCCAATTTCCATTCATTCAACTCCTTGCATGCATCCTCAAACTTTCCGATGCCCCATCCTCTCACATTCACACATCCAACCTTCATACAGTTCATCGCTTGGTGGGTGTCTTCTCTTCTTCCTTTACCATTCATTCTATACTGTTGAGGCTGCCGGTCCATCTCCTGTTCCAATCGCGTCTCAGTCACACCTAACCTAACCTCTGGTTTTCCGGCCTTCCATTCTCTCGTACTCACGCATCCATACCATACTGCACTCTCATTCTCATTGCTCTGTCACTCACTCACTACCTCCCATGTAGCCTGCCTAGTTTCCTGGAGCACTTTGGATGCCCTCACCCACTCTGCCAGCCTGGTTCTTAAACTTGATCTTGACTGATCAGCTGTTCTATCACGTCAGTAGTAAATAATGGAGGCCACATGGACACTTGTGTTCTCTTTCCCAGGTGTTCCTCCGTCGTTGTGCCACACTCGGGGATCAATATCACCATCACTACACTGTCACTTTACCTGCATAACTACCTTGACGGCGCCCGCTAACATCATGAACACCAACTTACTAACACACTTCCCCCTCACAGTGCCAAGCGGGGTGTGAGGGGGGAAGTGTGTTAATATGTCGGTGTTGATGTCAGCCACGGCCAACATGAACACGGTCATATCACTAAGCAAGTATATTATAAAGAGGGAAACCTAACCTCTACTCTCTACAAAGACGACGAGAGAGAAATATAATCATATACACCTGGAAAATTTTGGTAGGGAGGGTGCCAAACCCAACACTTCAAAGTGAGGTGGTCATCCAGAGCAGGGAACTCCCAAGGTTGGGGCGGGTTTGTCAAAGAAAATCAGTTGACAGCACCTCCCAAAGAATTTTTAAAATCCAGGCAGAGTTTCTGTAATAGAGCACCCAGACTGTTCAACTGCCTGCCAAGATCAGTCAGAGACAAAAGAGTGCAGCACAGAGACTTTCAAGCGGAGGCTAGATAAATTCCTACAAGAAATACCTGATGAGCCTCAAATACTACTAACTAACTGATTTTGGTAGTACAGTAGCACTTGTTAATTATCATATTGTCAAAGAAACATTTCCTATTCATGAGAAAAATGTTACTACTATTCACAAGGTTTACATAGTAGTTAAAGCTTCAAATATGTTTGTATTAGAAGAATCTGATGAGAGATCTTTACTTTCAAAAGCAAAGAATTTTGAAAAAAAATTCATATAGATTTAAACTGTTATCAAAGACTGCCTTTGTTGTACCCCATAAAATGCAAGGTTTAGTTTCACTCCCTATATATATATATATATATATATATATATATATATATATATATATATATATATATATATATATATATATATATGTATATATATATATATATATATATATATATATATATATATATATATATATATATATATATATATATGTATATATATATATATATATATATATATATATATGTATATATATATATATATATATTATATATATATATTTTGCGGGGAGGAAAAAGATTATGGAAATAAGAAGAAGGAGAGAGGTATTGGAAAGTTGGGAGAAGTTTGTGAAGTTTCTTGGTAAGCATTCTAATCTATATCCATTTGTTAAAGTTGGGGATGAGTGTGAGCTAAGAACTCCCTATAAACTAAATCCTGAAACTGTCCTCAAACGGACATACACATTTGATTGGTTAAAGTGTATTTCTGATGATGCAAGTAAGAATTGCCTTGCTCTACCTCATGAGAACGTGGTAGTGAAGGTGTCGTCTGAGCCAATCAGTTGGGCTGAATTAAGTGGAAAGGAAGTGAAAAGTCAAGGCAATGTATCAAAACTCATTACTATAACTGGTACTGTCATTGCCAAAAAATCAATGAAACCAAAATTTGCCTCTGAAATAGGTCACCTCCCATTTAATGTGAGCAATTTGTTGTTGTTGTTGTTGGCGAGACAAATTATAAAAATAAGAAGAAGGGGAGAGGTATTGGAAAGTTGGGAGAAGTTTGTGAAGTTTCTTGGCAAGCATGCTAATCTATATCCAATTGTTTGAGTTAGGGATGAGTGTGAGCTAAGAACTCCCTATAAACTAAATCCTGAAACTGTACTCAAACTGACATATACATTTGATTGTTTGAAGTGTATTTCTGATGATGCAAGTAAGAATTGCCTTGCTCTACCTCATGAGATCGCGGTAGTGAAGGTGTCGTCTGAACCAATCAACTGGGCTAAATTAAGTGAAAAGGAAGTGAAGAGTCAAAGCAATGAATCAAAACTCATTACTATAACTGATACTGTCATTGACAAAAAAATATTGAAACCAAAATTTGCCTCTGAAATAGGTCACCTTCCATTTAATGTTTGCAAAGATATCAATATTGGTATTCCTAAAAGTTCAATATGTAGGATATTGATCAGAAATGACAATGACAGTAACAGTAACATTTGGCTGTACAGTAATTGCAGCACAAATTACTTTACTAAAATCTACTCTTTGGGTGTAATTCCTGGAGTCAAGATCATTGCTACTAATGTGATTAAAGTGGTGGTCAAACGCACCCAAAATGTGTACCTCAATAGCACAAATTCCATACGGATTATAGCGTTACAATTCCATGAAGCAGTAAAAAACACTCGCAATCGCTGCATTAACACCTAATACTGTCTGTGTTACTCCTGGATATGCCTCACTCTCTCCTGACACTGACACTTTCACAGTCTTTGCGAGTGTTAATGAAATCACACGAGCCACCTTGAAAGTAGTGTGTAATCAATGTAACAAAAACGTTTACAAGACGGTAGATGAGCGTTCATATTTCTGTTGGAATTGCTCAAAAAACACTTCAGGATGTGTAGAAGCTCTAGTATAAGTAGAAATTGTTGATGGCAGACGTACTTGCATTGTCTTGCTAAAAGGTATCCAGCAATTTGCAGTCCTCTTGAAGTTCAAAAAGAATGATCATACAAAACTTTGTGGTATGGTTCTATCTCAGTGTTTGCATCTTAATTATGATATCAATAAGGTAGTGTGTCATCAGACTGAAGATTTGGACCCCAATTGTGATTGCAATTACATGATGATCAAGGCTAACTTTGCTCATGCTTATAAATTCACATATAGAAAACAGTAGTCTTAGTCATATTTATGTGTAGATATATCACTGTTAAGACCAAGTCAAGATGTAAAACTTGTGCACTAAATTATATCTTCTGAAAGGATATACACACGACAATATTTATTATTTTGTTCATATAAAATTTTTGCAGTTAAATATACTTGCTGAAAGGATTCACAGAAGACAATATTTATTATTTTGTATATATAAGATTTGTGCAGTTAAATATATCTGCTGAAAGGATTCACACTAGCCAATATTTATTTTTTTGTATATATAAGATTTATGCAGTTAAATATATCTGCTGAAAGGATTCACACAAGTCAATATTTATTATTTTGTATATATAAGATTTGTGCAGTTAAATATATCTGCTGAAAGGATTCACACAAGACAATATTTATTATTTTGTTCATATAAGATTTGTCCAGTTAAATATATCTTCTGAAATTATTCACACAAGACAATATTTATTATTTTGTTTATATAAAATTTTTGCAGTTAAATATATCATCTAAAAGTATTCATAGAGTTTATCTTTTCATATATTATAGTTTTTTTTAGATTTGATATCCTTCCTTCTGTAATTAAGTGAAGGGATAAAGTAACTGTATATAAAAGAATAATGATAAATTAGTTTAATACAAAGATGTGATTCCTAGCCTCTGTATCCATGTCTTTTTTTAGTACTCCCATTTCACGTGATTGACATGGTAATCTGATTATGTGACCAGAAGATAAGAGGAGTATGTTGGAAGATAAATTGATGATAACAAGATTACAAGTGATAAGCAGGAGGAGGAAACCATGAAAAACAAACTAATAGATATATTGGTTTTCTCTTATTTCGTCCGATTTTTTTATTATTTTTTTTATTACATTTATAATACAAAACCAAACTTTTACAGGTCACTTAAAACACTTACAAAACTTTAATATAAGTAAAGTTACAACCTCCGACAACTGCAAGGACACGTAAGGTACTGGTGAGTGACGAGTTGGGTTGTTTGACTGTTGTGAGAAAATAAGTATAATTGAAAAGAAATTACTATAGTGACATTAGTGAAAATGTTCCTATGTGTTGTACTTTGTTCCTCTCTGTCTATAAAAGGGATAGAAAGACAGGGATAGACCGGAAATACGTAGAGATATAAGGCGTACTTGCGTAACAGGTCACAAAAATAAGAAGAAAAGGTTGGTAAAAAAGCTTACATTCCTCTTAAACTTGGTCTTAACTGATCAGATGTTCCCTCACGTTAATAATGAAGGACATTGGACACACAACGTCATACTACATAGTGAATTAATGGGTGGAGAAGGAGGTCAGTAGGCGTGGGCGAGGGCGTGGCGAGGTCTTGGGCGTGATCTGGTTCTTAAACTTGGTCTTGACTGATCAGCTGGTCCCTCACGTCAGTAGTATATAATGGAGGCCACATGGACTATGTGCTCTCCTTCCCAAGTGTTTCTCCGTCGTTGTGCCACACTCGGGGATCAATATCACATTCACTACACTGTCACTCTACCTGTTGTGTCTACCTGCATAACTACCTTGACGGCGCCAGCTAACACCGCTAACATCATGAACACCAACATACTAACACACTTCCCCCTCACAGTGCCAAGCGGGGTGTGATGGGGGAAGTGTGTTAATATGTCGGTGTTGATGTCAGCCACGGCCAACATGAACACGGACATATCACTAGGCAAGTATATTATAAAGATGGAAACCTAACCTCTACTCTACAAAGACTATGAGAGAGATATAATCATATACACCCGGAAAATTCTGGAAGGGAAGTTGCCAAACCCAAGGCTTCAAAGTGAGGTGGTCATCCAGAGCAGGGAACTCCCAAGGTTGGGGCAGGTTAGTCAAAGAAAATCAGTTGACAGAACCTCCCAAAGAATTAAAACAATCCAGGCAGAGAGTTTCTGTAATACAGCACCCAGACTGCCTGCCAAGATCAGTCAGAGACACAAGAGTGCAGCACAAAGACTTTCAAGCGGAGGCTAGATAAAGTCCTACAAGAAATACCTGATGAGCCTCCAATACCACTAACTAACTGATTTTGGAAGTACAGTAGCACTTGTTAATTATCATATTGTCAAAGAAACATTTCCTATTCATGAGAAAAATGTTACTACTGTTCACAAAGTTTGAATAGTAGTTAAAGCTTCAGATATGTTTGTATTAGAAGAATCTGATGAGAGATCTTTACTTTCAAAAGCAAAGAATTTTGAAAAAATATTCATATAGATTTAAACTGTTATCAAAGACTGCCTTTGTTGTACCCCATAACATGTATGTATATATATGTAACGCCAATGTTACGTCAATGTAAATTATGTTCTCGTGGTTGTTACTGTTATTGTTACCTGGTATTAAAAATTAAAAATTAAATTAAAGACTTTAGTCTTGTTTATTTTATAAGGACTCTTTAGGTATAGCACCGATGGTAAGTGGTAGCGTGCCTAATTCACAAGTTTAAATGAGCGTTGAGTCCCGAGGAATAACAGTAGTTTTTAACGTAACGACCAATCACGGCCGGGTAGATGATACTCCACTCTCGAAAACTAGTTACACCTTGCTGAGTTGCACATGTCCTTCCACTCATTTTCCCGATAAATTCTTATGGAGACGTTCCCCCCTACAAATACTTGTAAATCTTAATTCCAGGAAACCTTTCCTTTACTTTCTTAGTGAGCACGGATGGCTGCACTTGATATCTCTAACACATTCTATTCATTGCACAAAATATATATATTTGGGGAGGGTGTGTTTATATGCCACGTGGTGGTGGTGGAGGTGGTCTGGCTTAACGTAGCCACACAAATCTGTTGGAGTGACGTCTGGTGAGCTAGTCTTCCTCTAAATTTATGTATTATCACAATTTATATGGTTATCTATATCACCAATAATGCCGTAAGCCTTTTGCTAGGCTACTCTTGTAGCAGTCTCCCCTACACACCATAGAGAACGTGAAATACCCGTTTCCTGAGAACGGGTCGCAAAGCCCATACTATTATAACTTTATTTTTATTATATTTTTCATTATTTATTGTAGAATTTCTATGTACTTTATTTATGTTTTCTTTTTATCATATTATTATATACTTTGTTGCGCTGCAAACTCAGTGCACACCATCAACTTAGCGCGCACTGTCCTCAGACAGTGCGCATATACAATTGTTCATGTTTGTTTTTTAAATGTTTATTTTATATATACACTATATATTTTTCTCAATAAAATAACCTTAACTGGATCTGAGTACTCTCATTATCCAGTGGACCAACTAGCTACAAACACTCACAAGCTCACAATGCTACACTCTTAGAGGACGAAGCTACTAACCTGTTGGAGTGACGTCTGGTGAGCTAGTGACTCGTCCCTCTCCCTACATTTGCCTCGCCGCCTAAGTTCCAGGAGGTGAGGGTTGCCTTCTAACCTATATTCTCCTGCTATTTACCGTAATATCCCTACTTAAGATTGCCCTGATTCTTTACGTCTTTTAATTGGACTTATTAGTTTAATGGAAAAAGGGAGGGAAAAGTTTTTATACCCCTCTTATTCCATGACCTAAATTAATATCTAATTCCTATGTTGTCAACTCCTAGTGGTGAGTCAGAGGGTGGGTGAATGCTCGCGGGGGTTAGTGGAAATTTTCTAAATTTGAGCTACTCAACGGTCGTTTGCCCGGCCATTTATACAAAAGCAAATTAGGGCATTACACGAGATCTTGCCTGCGAGAAGAATTTTTCACCCTTTTTCCATACTCACCAATTAATTATTCTCATACGGGTTCTCACGCAGGAGAACGTTACACCTGACTGACGGGAGTGAACTTGACATTGCTTGAATTGGTGGCGCTAACCCCTCCTTTGAAGGTTACCATACTTTACTCATATTTTCCCTAGGATGGCGCAAAGGCTGTGAGCCCCTGGTCTTATGCGCACGTTCGAGGCCGCTGCCGTGAGACAGCACTGGCCCGTCTACGGACGGGCCATACCCGCCTCACCCACGGTTTCCTCAAGTCCCGGGGAGTTGAGCCCTATTGTGATGATTGCTTAGTTCCCCTGACTGTGCGGCACTTGCTGGTCGAGTGCCCCAGCCTGAGGGAATTGCGAGAGCAGTACCTCGCCCAGTGTCGGGGCAGAGATGGGAGTTTCTCTCTCTCTCTGGTGCTGGGGGAGCAGGCACTCTCCCCGGGACATGAAGTGTTAAAATTCCTACAGGAAAGTGGCTTTCTCCACCTCCTGTAAAGATATTTTTCTTTTTATGTAGTATTTATGTAGCTTTTTAATTTTTAGTGTTTTTAGTACGGTACCAAATGACCTCGATGTTGCGGCACCATGATCTATTGTTACCAATCAATCAATCAATCAATCCTGCGGAGACACCAGCCGGTCTGTGTCTGTCTGCAGGAAACTATAATTGGTAGAACAGCAATTTTTTTTAGATAACTCACGAGGCATTGCTTTTACCTCTTTTAATATTGTCTCCCTCCTGCAGCTGGTGGCTGTCCAGCTCCACCTCAGGAGAACTCACTCTGTCTGCTCTTTATACCTCCCTCCCAATTCTCCAGTAGACAGAGAAGACTTCGTTTCCCTAGTCCAGCAATTGCCTTCCCCGTTTATTAGTTTATTGTTTTAGGAGATTTTAATGGTCGGCACACCCTGTGGGGAGATACACTTATCAACCCCAGGGGAGCAATGTTTGCCACTGTCGTTGAAGCCTTAGATCTAGGTATTTTTAACACCGGTGACCATACACACTACCACATCCAGACAGACACCACCTCGGCCCTAGATTTATCATTGTGTTCTCCTGACACCCTACTTGACTTCACATGGAGCGTCACAGGAGATCTTTGTGGGAGTGACCACTACCCTATACTCCTGTCTTCTCCCGACGTCCTCCCCTTACCCCGTGTCCCCCCCTGGCGGCTGGACCGCGCTGATTGGGGACTTTTTAAACAACTTGCCATAGTTGACTGCGAGGTTGATGAGTTCCTAGACATAGACAGCGCTGTCGAGTATTTTACATCTATACTCCAGCGAGCTGGTGAGCTTTCCATCCCTCAGACCACAGGGTTTACCAAGCGCTGATCGGTCCCTTGGTGGTCTGATGAGTGTAGACAGACAGTGACAGAGCGTCGTCGAGCTTTTGGTAGGTACCGTCGACACAAAACAGAATTTTTCCGGGGACAATACAGACTGGCTAGAGCTAAGGCTCGTCGAGTCCTCAAGGATGCTCGCCGTAAGTCCCTTGCATCTTTCGTCTCCACATTGAACGTGCAGACACCTATGTCGCAGGTATTCAAGCGCGTGCGGAAGATAGCGGGAAAGTTCTCTCCGGTCCTCCATGTCAACGGGGATAAGGTATCTGACAGCCAGGCGGTAGCCAACACACTCTGTGAGACCTTTTCTTTGGTGTCCAGCCGGGCCTCGAGATCTCTAGCAGTGCGTCGCCAGTTTGAGGCAGACGAGGCTCGCCAACTAGACTTTTCATCCGGTGGGAGTGAAAGCTACAATGTCCCTTACTCTCTACCGGAACTGCGTTCAGCTTTATCTTTATGTAAGGACTCTTCCCCAGGGGCAGATAACATTACATACTCTATGATCCGTCACCTAAATTCTGGATCACTGTCCTTCCTCCTAGGATTATTTAATAGGATGTGGAGTGACGGATACGTACTCCCCTCCTGGAAGTCTGCTATAGTCATCCCAATCCCCAAGCCTGGAAAGGACGCCTCCCTCCCCCTTAACTATCGACCCATTGCCCTTACCGTTTGCATGATTAAAGTTTTGGAGAAGATGGTTAACACTCGTCTAGTCTGGTTCCTTGAGAAGGGTGGCCATCTTTCGGCAGTGCAGTGTGGTTTTCGTCGATCTCGCTCTACTTTAGACGCTCTTCTGCGATTAGAAAAAACTATCTGCCAAGCTTTTGCTTGCAGGCAGCGGGTTGTGAGCGTCTTTTTCGACCTTGAAAAGGCATACGACACCACCTGGAGGTATGGCATTCTATGAGCTCCCCATACGGTTGGACTCAGGGGTCACCTCCCTCTGTTCCTCCGGTCTTTTTTACAGGACCGTACTTTTAGGGTGAGGGTGGGCACTGCTCTTTCTAGCTCTTTTGAGCAAGAAGAAGGGTTTCCCCCAAGGTAGTGTCCTCAGTGTCACTCTATTCAGCGTTGCCATCAATAGCATCACCGAGTGCGTCCACCGGGACTTTCGATGCACGCAATACGCTGATGACTTTTCCCTCTCCTACGCTTCCTCTCGTCTCTATGTGGCCGAGCGGCACATCCAGTTGGTTCTTGGCCGGGTCACCCGTTGGGCCGATAGTCATGGTTTTAACTTTTCCCCCACATAGACAGTTGCTATGCTTTTCTCTCGAAGCAGAGGTGAGTTTAGAGATCCAGACCTATACCTCTATGGCAGGAGACTGCCAGTCGTTGAAACGACTCGATTCTTGGGCTTAATAGTTGACAGACGCCTTACCTGGTTGCCACTGTGGAATAGGATATGGTAAAGAAGCCATTCCTAAGAAATCAAATAAGTAAGTAGAATTTCAATCCATCTAATGCAGTCTTATGAACAATTCGAATAGCAGTTAAATATTCTGGTTTAGGTGAGAACAACAATCCAATAGTTGTAACAGAAATATCATCCAATAATTTCAATAACATAGTGTTAGTAACAATGTGAGGAGAAAAATGGGTTTCCATCATGGTTTGTAACCCAATTCTTAAATTGATATGATCCGCAGAGATAACATTTAGAGCTAATTGTACATGCAAAAGAGTCTCTAACATGAGCAACTCTTGATTTGTTTCAGTTATTTTAGCATTTAACGTGTAAAAAAGTTTTTTCAGTCATTCTCGTAGCTGTTTCCAGTTTATCTAATGCTTGGTGTATATTTGTTAAATCACCTAGAGTAACATTCAAAATATGAGAATATACATTGAGGACTTTCTTTTCTTCTTCCGTAAATTAATTAAGAGATTGCAATTTTTCGTGAATGTGATCTATTTGGTCTTGTGTTGCTGTATCTAAAAGAGTATTTGCAATTGATCCTACAACATTTAAAGCATCGCTGGTATGTCTATTTTTCCAGGAATCATTTAAGTTATAACCCAATATATGAATTAGAAAATCATTCATAGCAAAATGCAATTCTTTAAATTTTGAATCAAATTAAAAAACAGGTCTCAGAATTAAATCACTCGTGAAATTATTATCTTTTACTTTATCAAGATTGCGAATAATATTGTTTGTAAGGTTTTCAGCTCTTCTAACAGGTTTAGTTGTATCATGAATCCTTTTTTTAAATGGAACAATGTAATTATTCCCGGTTAGAATTAATTTGAACTCAAGGATAAAACTCATGCCTGGCCGAACAGTTGACTCTTGTAGGGCACTTATGGAGTATATGACTCCAAGGCAGAGGTAGAAAATCTGGAATAATAATAAATTACTAATATACATTTTTATGTATATTCTACAGGTTTAGACATAATTCGTGGCAAGTCATGGACATGTGAAGTTGAACGTAAGTTATATATATGTTGGGTATGAGGTGCTAGTGCTCTATTCTCCTCTATTGAATTTTCTAATGCACTCTCCATTGAATTGTCTACTGAATTATCCAATGAATTATCAACTGAATTATCATCTGTATCCTCAGAAAAGAACGGAAATGGATCTATGGGTTGCAGGCTTATTCTTGTCTGTCTTGTTTCACCATTGTCATGTACTGGATATGCTCTCTTTACATTAGGATTTAAATGTGGTGTAATATTATCTTCGTGCAAAACACGTACTCTATCTGTATGCAATGTCTTTATATTGCCGGATCTAATATTTCTCACTTTTATTACTACATCACTCACTTTATCTAATACTCTGAATGGACCATTGTAGGCTGGTTGTAGTTTTGACGGTAACCCTTTTCTTGGTACTTGTTTTACATATACTTACTTTTACATATACATATACTCGGCCTCGGACTTGCGCGTAAGACCAGGGGCTCACAGCCCTTGCGGTAATTGCACACATCTTGGAGGTGGCTCTATTGGCATTCCATCTCTCTTGCCAAACTACAAGAATAGCAGCTCGAATTGTGGAAAACAGGTCTCTGTGTGGGACGGGGCAGGTAGTGACTTAACGAGAGGCACCGGTCTTAGCTAGCTCATCTGCCTCCTCGTTCCCTTTCACAGACACATGGGCTGGTACCCAACAAAAAGAAATTCTGTGCCCACGACGGGCTGCTAGTACGAGCCAGTTAAAAATTTATGAGACTATTGGGTGTGCATTATTAAAATCCTCATGGGCTCACAAAGCTTCTCTGGAGTCAGAAAAAATAACAAAACCCCCAACATCCAAGGTAAAAAGAGATTTTATCGCTACTAAAATGGCCCACAGCTCTGCGGTAAAAATTGATGTTAAGGGGGGTAGACTGCCGCACCGGGTAAAATCAGGGAAGACAGCTCCAAATCCGACGCCTGCATCGGATTTGGAGCGGTCAGTAAAAATGGGCGTGCAACCCTCATGTACGGAGGCATGATCGGTGAACAAAGTCCTTGCAGCATGCTCCGACATAGCACACTTGTTAGCCGGCATGTAACGGCAATACGATACACATCACTAACAAAAACACACACCACACACCCATACACCACCAACACAAACACATAGCCACACACCACCACACAAACCTACACACCACAAATACACACGACCACCAACACACCCACACACCGCCAACACAAACACACACACCCAGGCATCCCCACCACACACCACCAACACACAAACACACACCCTGGTACCAACAACACACACACACACACAAACACACACACACACACACACACACACACACACACACACACACACACACACACACACACACACACACACACACACACCCACACACACTCACAGTCACTCCTCCCAATACACATACACACACACACGCACACATAGACACACACACACACACACACACACACACACACACACACACACACACACACACACACACACACACACACACACCCACACACACACAGACACACACACACACAGACACACACACACAGACACACACACACAGACACACACACACACACAGACACACACACACACACACACACACAGACACACACACACAGACACACACACACACACACACACACACACACACACACACACACACACACACACACACGCACACACACACACACACACTTACACACACCCTCACTCATCTTCCCAACACATCAATATTCACTTACCCAACACACCTGCTTACACGATCTCGGGTAAGAGACTAGCACTCCCCAAGTTGCAAACAAGTAGATTTAATAATTCTTTTATCCCGATAAGTATAAAACTTTTTAATTCCTTAGCCTCCCGCTGACCTCTCTCTATTATATAATATATATTGTTTATGTAATATATTTTTTTAATATTGTTTATGTAGTATATTCTGTAGTATTTTTTCAATAAACTTACTTACTTACTTACACTCCCCCGACACACACACATCCACACTCACTCCCCCAACACACATCCAAACTCACTCCCTTAACACACCTGCTAACACTCCCCCGACACACACACATCCACACTAACTCCCCCAACAGACACCCACACTCACTTCCTTTACACATCCCTGCAGCCCTGCAGCCCTACAGCCCCGTAACCCTGCAGCCCCGCAACCCTGCAGACCCGCAACCATGCAGCCACGCAGCCCTGCAGCCCCGCAGCCCTGCTGAGCAAGTCGCAAACATTGTCGATTTCTTTTCTATATTTATCTATTTATTTCTCTATTTATGTGGCGTATAGATAGAGAGATAGATAGATACGCTTACGGTAACGCGTCGACAATCCTGAGTGCGTCGAACAGCAGATCCTCAACCGTGTGTTGAAATTATCAAGTGTTGTCTCTATAACATCTCAACTACAATATATAGTTAAGATATCCTACCTCCAACCTCCTGTGTTTGTGTGTAAATATGTACCCAGGCTAGCTGAGGGTTGGCGAAGACACCCTTGCCATCCAAGACTCCACCAACATCCTGGGGGCGGAGGACGACTCCAAACTCAGCTTCAACCGTCACGCGTGGGTCGCAAAACCTCCGTAGGTGTCTTACTCGACGCTGAGGACCTCATGAAGCTGAACAAGGCGCAAGTGAGACCCGTCATGGCGTATAACATCCTTTGTTGGACAAGGACGCAGCTACACCATCACCACCACCACCACCACCACCACCACCACCACCACCACCACCACCACCACCACCCACCACCACCAGTGACTACCGCAAAATCTGCAGCCTGACGCTCCCCAAATATAACTGGACACCTTACAGCACCGGAGGAGGATCAGTGCTCTCATAGTGGTGCGCCCTGCCATAGCTGTCCCACGATTATTGCATGTCCCGCCGTGGAAGCGGCTGGCAGTATCGTATTGCCGTTACATGCCGGCTAACAAGAGTGCTATGTCGGAGTATGCTGCGAGGACTTTGTTCACCGATCATGCCTCCGTACATGAGGGTTGCACGCCCATTTTTACTGACGGCTCCAAATCCGATGCAGGCGTCGGATTTGGAGCTGTCTTCCCTGATTTTACCCGGTGCGGCAGTCTACCCCCCTTTACATCAATTTTTACCGCAGAGCTGTGGGCCACTTTAGTAGCGATAAAATCTCTTTTTACCTTGAATGTTGGAGGTTTTCTTATTTTTTCAGACTCCAGAGCAGCTTTGTCAGCCCTTGAGGATTTTAATAACGCCCATCCAATAGTCTCATAAATTTTCAACTGGCTCGTACTAGCAGCCCGTCGTGGGCACAGAATTTCTTTTTGTTGGGTACCAGCCCATGTCTCTGTTAAAGGGAACGAGAAGGCAGATGAGCTAGCTAAGACTGGCGCCTCACGTCAAGTCACTACCTGCCCCGTCCCTCACAGAGACCTGTTTCCCAGAATTCGAACTGCTATTCTTGTAGTTTGGCAAGAGAGATGGAATGCCAATAGAGCCACGTCCAAGATGGGTGCAATTACCGCAGGGGCTGTGAGCCCCTGGTCTTATGCGCACGTCCGAGGCCGCTGCCGTGAGACAGCATTGGCCCCTCTACGGACAGGCCATACCAGCCTCACCCACGGTTTCCTCATGTCCCGGGGAGTTGAGCCCTATTGTGATTATTGCTTAGTTCCCCTGACTGTGCGGCACTTGCTGGTCGATTGCCCCAGTCTGAGGGAATTGCGAGAGCAGTACCTCGCCCAGTGTCGGGGCAGAGATGGGAGTTTCTCTCTCTCTCTGGTGCTGGGGGAGGAGGCACTCTCCCCGGGACATGAAGTGTTAAAATTCCTACAGGAAAGTGGCTTCCTCCACCTCCTGTAGATTTATTTTTCTTTTTATGTAGTATTTAGTATTTATGTAGCTTTTTAATTTTTTGTATTTTTTAGTACGGTGCCAAATGACCTCGATGTTGCGGCACCATGATCTATTGTCACCAATCAATCAATCAATCAATCATAGTGGTGCACAAGGCCCAGGTGCAGCACACCCCACACCTTGCCGCCCTTCCAGTCCCTTGGAGGTGGAGTGAGCGCACTACGGGAGCGTAGTGTTTGACCTCCTTCAACACCTTTCCCTCCGGCAACACGCCGGCAAGAAATGGCTTGTCAGTGATGATCATGAGGAAGAAATGTTAATTATATGACACGCAACCTTTAGGTCACGAGCCGAGCACTGCACCACAGAGCCAACTGGCCCCAGCTGTATTGTGAGAGTGAGAGAGCAAATGCAGAACAGATAACCACTTTGTGCAAACATAGTTGAAGTCTCGGAACTGAGACAGATGGAGGTAAAAAATCATGCTCAGAAAGCTTGTCTGTTCAACCACCAGCGTCTGGATCTAGACGGAACCACGAAAAGTGCATGGTAGTTGTGTGTGTGTGTGTGTGTGTGTGTGTGTGTGTGTGTGTGTGTGTGTGTGTGTGTATATCTGTGTGTGTGTGTGTGTGTTTTAGTGCGTCTCCACCCATCTTTATTTTATTAGGCATCACCGAGTGTGATTTGCAGCTGCCCCTACCTTTCCGCAGGCTGCTGTGACGTTCAACCAGTGTGTGTGTGAGTGGGTGTGCTCCCCCACGGGAGTGCTGTGTGAGGTGCGGCTAAGGACGTATGTTGCCGGCCAAGGGCCCACAAATCTCTGCCACTTTACCACGTACCACGGCAAGGCTGATACGCTGCCGCAGCCATGCCGTCTCTCGAAGCTCTCCGCTGCGCTAGCTGACGCGCCTGCCGATGTCCTGCAGTAGGTCGTTGTGTGTGTGTGTGTTTATATCTGTGTGTGTGTGTGTGTGTGTGTGTACGTGTGTGTGTGTGTGTGTGTGTGTGTGTGTGTGTGTGTGTGTGTGTGTGTGTGTGTGTGTGTGTGTGTGTCACTTCAAATGCCTGCTACGGAAGAAGACTTTTTAATAATTAATTAATTAATTATTAAAGGGTAAGGCTAAGGGAAAACAGAAATAAGTAAAAAAAAATCCCGCTTGTCGCCAGACCCTGTAAAGAGGACAGTAGGAGAATAGAAGCAAGGGGTGGAGATCCAGTTAACATTAGAGGTGTCTTGACACTCCTCTTTTGAAAGAGTTTAAGTCATAGGCAGGTGGAAAAACAGGCAAAGGAAGAGAGTTCCAGAGTTTACCAGTGTAAGGGATGAAAGAGTGAAGATACTGGTTAACTCTTGCATTAGGAAGATGGACAGAATAGGGATGAGAAGAAGTAGAAAGTCTTGTGCAGCGAGGAGGGGGGGAGGCATGCAGTTAGCAAATTCAGAAGAGCAGTCAGCATGAAAATAGCGGTAAAAGATAGATAAAGATGCAACATTGCGGCGGTGACTTAAAGAATCAAGAAAGTCAGTTAGAGGAGGAGAGTTGATGAGGCGAAAAGCTTTAGACTCCACCCTGTTTAATAAAGCTGTATGAGTTGAGCCCCCCCAGACATGTGAGCCATACTCCTTACATGGGCGGATAAGGCCCCTGTACAGAGCAAGCAGCTGAGAGGGAGAGAAAAATAGACGCAGACGCCATAGGACACCTAACTTTTTGGAAGCTGATTTAGCAAGAGTAGAGATATGAAATTGCCAGTTTAGAGTTTTAGCAAAGGATAGACTGAGTGTGTTTAATGTGGAGGAGAGGGGAAGTTGAGTGTCATTGAAGAAGAGGGGATAGTTATCTGGAAGGTTATGTCGAGTAGATAGTTGTAGAAATTGAGTTTTTGAGGCATTGAACAAAACTAGGTTTGCTCTGCCCCAATCAGAAACAAGTGAAAGATCAGAAGTTAAGCGTCCTATAGCATCTCGCCTTGAGTCATTTAATTCTTGTTGGGTTGGGTTGGGTTGCAAGATGGTGTCATCAGCATAGGAGTGGATAGGGCATTGAGTCAGATTTAGGAGATCATTGATGCATAATAGAAAGAGAGTGGGTGATAGGACAGAACCCTGAGGAACACCGCTGTTGATAGTTTTAGGAGAAGAACAATGACCGTCCACTACAGCAGCAATAGACCGGTCGGAAAGGAAACTAGAGATGAAGGTACAAAGAGAAAGATAGAATCCGTAGGAGGGTAGTTTAGAAATTAAAGATTTATGCCAGACTCTATCGAAGGCTTTCGATATGTCAAGGCCGACAGCAAAGGTTTCAGCGAAGTCCCTAAAAGAGGATGACCAAGATTCAGTTAGGAAAGCAAGAAGATCACCAGTAGATCGGCCTTTACGGAAACCATACTGGTAATCAGAGAGAAGGTTGTGAGCTGATAGATGCCTCATTATCTTATTGTTAAGGACAGATTCAAAGGCTTTAGAAAAGCAGGAAATAAAAGTTATAGGGCGGTAGTTAGAAGGATTGGAGCGGTCAC
>JAPQNM010001519.1:45000-47500 GCA_029783475.1 Metacarcinus magister | reverse complement strand
TCAACTATTGACTTGTGATAATTGGTTGACTTACAGTGTTGGTGCATCTGTGAATAATGGTGTAAACGTGAACAGTTGACTTGCACCGATCATCAACGTGGTTAGAGAGGACAGGAGTAGCTTCTGTGGTGAGTGAAGTAGGCATGAGGTGAGCGTGTATCACAGTAAACATGCTCTACCACTACATGGAACAAGTATTTGACAAGCAGAGCAGCATCAGTATGGCTTAATTAAGAGGGAGAAAGGGATGGGTTTGTTGTGCGTTGCAACCCATCACTTCTTTTTGTACCACTTGTTACTCTATACTCCACTTCACCACCATTCCTGTACTCCATTATAACTCCTATACACCACCACACCTTTACTATACCACCACACTACCACACCAATACTCCACACCACCACACCACACCACATCACTTCCACCTCACCCATCCCTAGTTGCGCCCCAAAGATCAAGTGTCCGTACTTTTCACTCTTCTCTCCTAATTACCTTTTTTTACCTGTGAGCATTTACCTGGCGTCACTGCGGATCTTGGGGTGTAGAAGTGGCGGTAATGACAGGTAATGAGGGGCGAACGGGACTGCTTCTCACCTGGCTATTGATACCTGGCGTTCCTTTGACTGTAAAATGTTTTCCTTCGCTGTTTCAGAGTGAACGGTCGGTTGCAGACATATGGATGGTGATGAAACGGTAAGGAAATGATGGTTGTTACGTTTATATTATTCTAGATGTCTTGATATTTTTGTATTCTATCGAGGAGGATGGGATTCTTAAGTTTATCTTGGTATGTTCAACTTTGTCCTGGGATTAAGCTGCGGGAATGGTATTATGTTGATGATATAGAGGTTTACGTGGCTGGTAACTAACTTGAATGTAGTATAAGGACGGGAAGGTAAGATTGTATAAGGTATTGGTTTCTGTCTAGTATGTTTCTATCTGTCTCCTTGAATTCAGGAATCATACGTGTTATGTAAAATGTAATATAACCTGATTTTACTCCATTGAAAGTGTTTGAATGCAAGGAAGTAAAATATAGAGAAATCATCATCACTGATCATTATAGGAAGAATAGACGAAATTAATTGTTGATTATCTCTATTAAAATTGTGTTGGGGGAGGAAGAGAAACTATACTTGTACCTAATTGTGTGAAATAAGCTTGCTTGAAGGGGGAAGGTATGTACGCCTTTATTATTATTGTTATACGAGATAAAACAATAATAATTGCAACACCGATGAAAGCTAGCAAGGGATGGGATGGCGTGTTAGAGAGGAAAGGTAAAGAGTAAGTGTGATGCAAATTGTTATGTTATGTCCATGAATATATTGCCTTTTCTATACATGTGAGAAGGGGAAGTGTTGTGGTTTATATAGGAAGATGGGACGGATAGGTCAGTAATGAGATCAATCAAAAAGGAAAACATTTTAAACTCTTGAAAATCTGTAACTCATATATATGGAATTTGATGTTCTTGTTAGGTAAATTAAGTTTTTTCAGATTTTAGCTTCCAGTTAACGAGCACACAGTTGAAAAAACAAAAAACAAAGAGTGGGTAAAGAAAGACAGGAAGGTTAATTAAATCTATGTGATGAAAGGATAAAGTTGTATGATAGAATACCGGTACAAGTTTAATAGATATTGATGAAACCATTACCCGCTACCAATAAAACACACAAGTTAATTAAGAAATAGTTGTAACAAGAAAGGACAGAATAAACACACATTATGTCAGAGAATGTTAAGAAACTGAACCATTTCATTTTATTATCTAGAAATCTTTCGTTATAGTTAATGTCATTCATAAATTATGTCTATAGATTCTTAATTGGAACACTAATTTTCATCTATTTAGAGAGGGAAGAACAGGTCGTTAAAAGGACAGTCAGTCGTAATGAAAATGTAATGACAATTGATTTTGATAGTTTAACAAAATAACGAAATTGGTGGTGGTGGTGGTGGTGGTGGATGTGGTGGTGGTGGTGATGGTGGTGGTGGTGGTGGTGGTGGTGGTGGTGGTGGTGGTGGTGGTGGTGGTGGTGGTGCCATCAAGCCCTGTCCCCTTCTTCTCTCCCTCACCCACCTCCCCCATCCATCCATCCCTGCCCCCTCCTCTCTCCCTCACCCCACTCCCCCATCCATCCATCCCTGCCCCCTCCTCTCTCCCTCACCCCACTCCCCCATCCATCCATCCCTGCCCCCTCCTCTCTCCCTCACCCCACTCCCCCATCCATCCATCCCTGCCCCCTCCTCTCTCCCTCACCCCACTCCCCCATCCATCCATCCATGCCCACCTCCTCTCTCCCTCATCCCACTCCCCCATCCCTCCCCCTCCTCTCCCTCACCCCACTCCCCCATCCATCCCTGCCCCCTCCTCTCTCCGTATTTAAAAGTTTCCAGTATGCAAAATTACAAACTGCTTCGTTATCAGCCCCCCCAAAAAAAATTCCAAGCTCCCCTTCCAACAGATGGCAACCCTTGCAGTATGTAGAATGAGGG